>PVLD010005865.1:0-106912 GCA_004027595.1 Dinomys branickii | reverse complement strand
ATGTCTGTATATGGGTCCATACATCTACAATTCGAAGATATCAATGGATAAAGCAACAACTACTGTTGAGACCATATCACCTTGTCTATAGATTAGTTGTGATTGTACTATTTTCTATGATAATGGGTGTCTGTTTGTCAATATGTTTTTGTACTTTTATGTTTCTAAAATAAAAAAAAATAAAAATAAAAAAAAAAAAAAAAGAAAGAGCTTCCAGGACTTAGTTCTCTGCTCCATTTCATACATACCCTATTTTAGCAAGTCTCAGAGTTGAGGTGTGCCTGTATTTTGTCCTCTAGTGGAGACCTGGTAACCCATTAGACTCTTTTCAAAGGACCCAGTGCACCTTTTGGTTGTTATACTGCTTCCTTCAAATGTGAGGTCCCTTTCTCTCTGCAGGGCAGAAAAACTAAATCAGCAGATTTTCCACCTTTGAAGTTCAGTGCTTCAGACTGACCTAGGCCTTGAGAAGCCCCTTTCTAGGACTGGCATTCTCCCCCATTCTGCCACCTGTTTTTCTCTGTCATCACCACTGATGGTTTACTTTCTGCTGAATACAAGGTCTCAGGCTACAGAGGAAGGCTTTTTGTACTTTTGGGGGTTGACAAGCATCTTCCTTCTTGGATCTCCCTAATCTCAGGGACTGAGAAGTGCAGGAAAGACAAGAGTTCTCCCCAGCCTCTTTGCAGCCACTCTGAGCATGACAATGTAGATGAGCACCAATCTCCTCTTCCAGGCCTCGTAAACCCGGCTCCAGAGCTGGCTCCCTTTTGGCCTCATCTACGTATTGGCTTGCTCTCTCCTGCACATTAACAACCAGGGAGAGAGGAAAGAAACTCTGGAAAGAACCCAAAGTACCCATTAGATGATTGTTATTATGGTGGTGCCTGTTGCAATGATGTAAGTCTGAGGTCTTAATAAAATCCAACATTTTCCAATTAGCTGTTGCTTAATTAGCATCATGAATATTCAGAGTCCTCACGCCCTTTTGCATCTGGCCCCCTCCATCTCTCCTCACACAGTCTGCTCTGTCAGGTTGCGTTAGTGATACTGCTAGGGGAGGGGGAAGGAGACCCACAGTGAAGACTCCTCCTCCCTCCTCTAGGCTGCAGCCTGCAGGGGCCTGAAGTCCAGTTCTTGCTGCTTCTCCTGAACTTCCAGGGCCAGAAAGCCAGGTCACTGGTGGCACTGTTAGCAAAATGCAAGGTGTGCAGGTTTCCTTACTTGCCTGGAAGCCTGTGAGGATGATTAATTCTGCCAGGGCCGGTCTGGAGCAGTGAGACATGGGCTTCTTCAAGCACAGACTAACAGAGCAATTAGAAGCTAGTGGTTTCCTTCTTCCCTTTCTGCCTCTCCTTCTGCACCCCTTCCCTGCTTTTCTCACTATTTTGAAAAAAGAACAACAGAACCCTTCCTTCAAAGGCTGCTTCCCTCGAGCCTCGTGCCACCCGTATGTGGCGCAGCTGACAGAAGCAGCCCAGCTCTCACGTGCAGGTGAGACCACAATAGTCTGCTTCCCTCACTCAGCGCCCAGCAAACCACATCCGAGGGGCCTCCTACAAACCCATGCATGGTTTGTAAAATGTTGATTCTGGTTTGTTTTGCTTTTGCTTTTTCCACTGGAAATAAAATGAAGGGACAGGAAAGGGAGGTAATTAATTCCAGGAGTTTTCCTGTGGAGTTTTTGGGGTCGAGGGAAAGGAGAAAAGAAAGAAACAAAAATGTATGTATGTATATATGAATATACATATATGCAGGAGGGCTAACATGGTTCTACTATTGTATTATATCACTTAATGCTAAGGAATAATTGATGATGGGTTATTTGATCAATCTTGTAAGTCTGTATGTGTTATCCTGAACACACACTTCGAATATATCAATACGCAAAGCAGCAACTATTGGTGGTTTTTTTTTGTTGTTTTGTTTTGTTTCTTGTCTTTGGTTTTTTTGTTTTTTGTGTTTTTCTGTTGTTGAGAGGATTAATTGTCTGACCAATTTTGCATGTCTGTATATGGGTTCATATATATACACTTCGAAGATATCAATGGATAAAGCAATAACCACTGTTGAGATCATGTCACCTTGTCTGTAGATCAGTTGTGATTGTACTATTTTTTATGCTAATTTGTGTCTGTTTGTTAATATGTTTTTGTGCTTTTATTTTTTAAAAAATAAAAAAAAATAAAAATAAAAAAGGAAAGGGAGGTAAATTGCTTAGGACAGAGGGGGCCACTAGAAACAGAAAGAGGGATCTCAAGTCAGAGGTGTTGCTGCCTCCTGGGCCAGGCCATGTCCAGGCCACTAGATGGGGAGACCAGACAGAGATGCAAGCCTGGGAGGATCCTGCTCAGATGGAAGTGGCAAGGCTGTCCCCTAACTGGGCTGAAACACAGTGGCTTTCCTGCTGGGCGGGAGCCCCCCTCTCCACTCTTTATTGAGGAAGGAGAGCAGTGGAGAACATCCATTCTTGGTAGTTGGAGCCCCTTGCCGGCTGCCTCTCACACCGCCAAGGGTGGAGGACGTAGCACTGGCTATAATTTGGGCTTAGCTCGGAGGTAATTTCTGGGTGGTTCCTGCAGCTTCTTAATGCAAGCTGTCAAAATGATGTAGAATTGTACTCTGCCAGCTGCCTGGCTGACTTTATTCAGATACATCTAATGTGACAATTTTGTCAAAGCTTGTTTTAAAGAGCTGTTTTGACTGGGTGTTAATGCAGCCTTCCTAATCAGCCAATTGCTGCATCTGATACCCCGTACTGGCAATGAGATGATGACGATGATTTCTCCCTGGATAAATGTTTCTGGCCCCAGCTGTCTCTCTTGTGCTAGAGTGACCCAGGGCACTGCAGAGTGGGTGGTGGGACAGTGGGCTGATCTCTGCCCAGCTGCCTGCCCTCCACTGGCTGTGAGAATAATGTAGGGAAACGGCCAGTTCCTGGGGCTCAGGAGCAGAGCAGAGAGGAGCAAACTGAAAGCCCAGAGCATGTGAGCATCAGGCTCAGGGAATTTGTGCTGAAGAGAAGGAGTTCTGCGACCTCAGAGGAGCTAGGAGAAGCTCAGCTGGGAGAAGGTCTGGGTGCTTGGACAGTCCAGTGAGTTCATGAACCCTGGGCTCTTAGGGCTCAGAGCCCCAGGGACGAGCTAAGGGTTCCTCCCACTAACAATGTGGGCAGGAAGAGCAGAGCCAGGCTCTGAGCTGACGGACAAGGATCAGAATCCCAGGCAGACCCTGCATATGGACACATTACCTAGCCTGGCTGAGTCTCAGTTAACCCACCTAAAAATGTGAATTGATGCTTTAGGATGGCCATGAGAATTAAATATGACATCACAGGCAAACATGCCCAACCTCCGAGCAGTCACCTCCTCCCCTACCCTCTTGGCTTTGATTCCAGCAGCATGCAGTGGCAGCCAGACAGTCACACCAGTATGGAAGTAGATGACACAGTCTCTCTCAGCTGCTTATTTCCTTCATGCTCAGGGTATGATTTATACACACTCCTGTCAGATTTTTAAACTCTGTGTAAGTGGGAGTTGGCAATTTACTGTTTCATATATAGCCATACATTTCTTAACAAGGGGAGATAGAGTGTGTCATTAGGTGATTTTATCACTGTGTGAAAACCTAGATGGTACAGGTCATGGCTTCATGTGGCCTCATATGCTATTCAGAGACCCAGGGAGCGTGAAACAGATGAGACTAGGTAGGATAGCACTGTGTGGCCAAGGTATCACTGTACAGTTTACAGCGAACATCTGTGAGAAGAAGGTGTGTGGTTTAAACAACAGTGAAAGTATAGCATAGTAAATAGACCAGAAGCCCCCGCACGTATTACCAAGCATTATGTACAATTGTATGTGCTATGCTTTTATACAACTGGCAGAGAGTAGGTTTATTTATATCAGTATCACCACAAACACAATAGTAACTCCTTATATGATAACCTCACAATAGTTATGACATCACTAGACAGCAGGAAATATTAAGCTTCATTACAGTCTCATGAGCCCACTATGGTACACGTGGCTTGTCACTGAAATGTCATTATGTGAAGCATGGCCATAATTCTACAGCTCTCATCTGCTTCTGCAGAATTCTAGGTGCATGATTTAGTATGAGAAAGTTCTCAGAGTTGATGTTTAATCCAGATTTTTTATTTTCTGTAATTTAAGCTCATTTCTCTAAACATTGGATTTTGTCTTCTGAGGGAAACAGCAAATAGAAGAGTAGATAACAACTTGTTGAACAGCTACTCTGCATCAGGTAATCTTGGCTACAGGTGACATGCCTACACCCCATCACCTAGCAGGGTCAGGAATGGGAAGTGACTGAGCTAGGATTGGAACCCATGTTTTTTGTCTCTAGTGTTCTACATGCCATTGCTAACTATGAAGGTACTAAACATAGCAGGCCATCACAGTTCCAGCACTGAAAACTAGCAGCTGGTGTACTGTGCTGGGTCCTAAGAGGTATGGGGGCTTCACTGGTCTCCAGCCCATGTGTGCTGAGGGCACCAAGGTTGCTTGGCTTTGGGACTCCCCACTTCATTTGCACTTCAAAATGTCACCTCCTTTCTCCATGCCGCTGGTTATTGACATTTATTTTTAACTTGCATGTGATTAAGATGAATCAGAGTTATTGTTGGCAGCTGCAGATGGGTCTAATTGGGGTGCTAGGGTTCAAGTCTTCTCTGTCCTATTTGGAGTCCCCTTGTTCACAAACAGTCGAACAGCTCAGACACATCAGACATCCTGTCTTGCTCCCAGAACCTGCAATGGAGCTATGGAGTATTGACCTGTTTGACTGCCCTATCTCCCTGCCCCCATCCACTCCCTGCACCCTGGGAACATCTGTGCTGCTGAAGGCACTTTATTTGTCTTCATAAAACAAGAGTTAAAAATAAAAATCAGTAACCATAAGATTATCAAGAGAAGATTAATTCCATGTTTGTAAATGCTAACGAGATTCAGACCCCTCCCCAATGGGATAGGCATGGATTATGCCCTTCTGCAGATTCTAGAAAGGATTTAGAGGGCTGTCACAGGAGACCCAAGCATATCCACCCCCTCAGCCTCACAGCCTGTGTACCACATTCTGATTCACCTCTCCCCTGCATCCTTTTCCAGGCCTGGATCTCCAGAGATGAACAGCAGCCAGGGATCTCATGTGCTCCAGGCATGACAGAGGGGCCCAGGAGGCAGAGGCAGAGTGGCCCATCTGAAAGATGCTGAATACTGGACTTCACTCATTTTACTCCAGCAAAGCCTGCTGGGCCCTGCTCTTCCAGGCGTTTTTTCTGCCAGGTGGACTGCTCTGCCTAGGGTACTGGCAAAACTCTTCCTCTCCAGCAAGGTTTAGCTAGAATGTTGACTCCTTCTCAAGGAGGCTGCCTTTGACTGTCCCATTTCTAAACCACAGCCTTTCCCCTTCTCCAGGCTCTTCTCTGTTTTCCTCCTCTTCAGAACCCATGGCATTTATATACTGTGTTTATTATCTATCCGTCCTGTCCCACAGGAACAGAGGCTCTGCCAGGCAGGGATTGCTGCCTGTTCTGCTCTGTTCAAATGCGCATCTCCAGTCACAGAAGAGGTGCCTGGCACATCCACAAATTTAATTTAATGAAGGCAGACAGGAGCTCAAAGAGTGTTCTTCTTCCCCTGTATTAAGAAGAAAGGTACCAAGATAAGAAAGGTATGAGGATGTGCGAGGTGGACCAAAAGGGGCAGGGAGCAAACTGTGGCATCTGTGCTGTGGGGCATTCCTTACAAGAAAGAAGGGGCCACTTATACAGGCATTAGCTTGGGTGAGTGAGGCCAATCTCCATGAGATGGCGCGCTGTGTGATCTCTTTTATTTGCTGTGCTAGAATAGACAGTCACACCAATGCAAAACACATCAGTGGTTGCTGGAGTTATGGGTTGGGTTAGGGTTTGAGATGACAGGGATTGGCTGGAGGGGGTTTCTGAGAAGTTGTATGTATCTTGACTGCAGGATGCTTCTATGACCCTGTCTGTATATGCGTGAAAATTCATAGAACCATAAAGCAAAGGGGATGAGAGTTAATTTTTGTATAATAATTTTTAAATCAATAATTTTTTCAAAGAAGGAAGGGGTAGAATTTATCCAGAGGCCCTGTTCCACGATGACCCATGCGTAGAAAAGTGGCCTTCGGGGTCGGTGTCTATCATGCAGAAACCACTCTCCCACCCCACCTCTGTGGTTGCGTGCAAGGCCCTGCCTTTGTGAATGGAGTGGATACATTTCCCTTTTTATGTACACACAACAGACATAATGCATGGGTGTCTCTGTGCAGTTTTGAAAGGACAGCAGGTTTTTAATACAGAGCAATACCACTCTGGCAGACATTTGCTGTGATAAGAAGGAAAGACATCCTGAATAGAATTTTCTTTGCAAATCCCTTTTCCTGGCCTCAGACCCAGTTATGGATTTCCTGCTGTTAATAGATTTCAGTTCTTTCACGGACCCCTCTTGCCTGTTCTGCTGCTGCCTCCTGATAGCTCTCATCCTATTGGAGGATCTGCTCGTCTTACTCACCCCTGGGCCGGCTTTCCATTTACCCAGAAAGCCAGACAGAGCAGGAGTAAGCAGCAGCTCCCACTGACTAGAAATATTATCCACAGTGGTGCTGAGCATTCTGTTAGCGGCCAGCCTCTCTATGCACTAAGAGTCTTTTAGCAGGATGGCCCACTGGGTGAGTTTGCTGATATCCTTAGCAGGGCAATGAACTGGCTGGTTGCCCTTACTTTTTCTTGTCGACCACTTCACACTCATTCTCCTGTTCACTCTGTGCACTGTGTTCATGAGGATCTTCTCTGTGTATGAGACAGACCTGCCTCTGCCTCCTTGGGACCTACACTCTGAGCTTTCTCCTCCAGACGTGCCTCTTGCACCAACTGGGTCAAAAGCCTGGGGTGATGGATGTTTGGACTGTAGCTCCACCCCAGTCCTTGGTACTGTGTTGTGAACCTCTCGGATCTGTTCTCTGTTCCCTGTCCTCAATGTCCTTGTCTTGGTAGGGGCTGGAAGCACCTGCCATCCGGGCCCCCAATTTGGACTGCAGTGGCACCTGTGTTCCCTCTTTGTAGTCTTTCCCTGCTCAAACCACCCCCCATCCCTCTACCCTGTAAAGCCAGGGTTATTTTTTTCCCAAAGATTTGATGGGTATACATCTCTGTTTAAGGATATTAATGGTGACACATACCTGTAATCCCAGAACTCTAGGAGGCTGAGGCAGGAGGATTGAGAGTTTGAGCACAGTATGGGCAACCTAGCAACCTAGTAAAACTCTGTCTCAAAATAAATTTTTTAAAAACAGAGCTGGGGAATGTAGCTCAGTAAAAAGACCCTGGGTTCAATTCCAGTACTGGGGAAAAATAGGGAGAAACAAAAGGAAAGGAAAAGGAAAAGAGTATTAAATTAAAAACTGACTGTGGAGTGAGGTTTAAGAGTTTAACAGAGCCCTTGAGAAGAGAAGCACAAGCCCATCCTGCGGCATGTTTGAGATCATTTCCTTTCCACGGCCAGCCCTCCGTCTCTGGCCAGGGCCCAGATCAGCCTCAGAACATGCATTGCACGTCCTGATGTGCCCACCTGGGCGAACTACTTTCTCTGCACCAGCTCTAGCCCACTTCCCAACCATCACTTGTCACCTCAGGGAAACCTGCCCCTGCCTGGCCCCCAGGTAAAGCAAACTTTCTCTTCACCTTTGCCCTTATTATGCTGAGAATATATCATCAATTCTGTATAACCTTGCACAAGCTCACAGAGGGCAAGGCCACATTCACTTCTCTTGGCATTTCTTGCATCTAGTAGGAAGAGTACATGGCATGAGGAGAATGTTTAATGCATCCAGATTTATTGAACTGGGTTGATTTCAACTTACAATCTTTCCTGAGTGTGTGGGAGTGTGCTGGGACTGGAGTGTGAGGGTGGGAGAGGTGCAGGAGTGAAGTCTCTGATTGCTAGACTCAGAGCCATCCCTTCTCTTCTAGACATAGGTCTCTGCTTAAGCTCACTGTGATTAGGAATGGTTTGAGTCATCTCTTCCATTCTTGCTTTCCTACCTCAAATCCAGAACAGCTTAGTCATGAGGAGCAGTCTCCATGACCCCAGCCCCACCTGGGTGGCCTGTGCGGTGCTCCGTCTCCTGCAGGCTGGGGTCCTGGTGCCGCAGTGCAGACTCCATGGCTCCTGTGCAGGAAGGGAGCCCTGGGCTCTGGTGCTGACAGTGAGTGCAGAGCTCTCCTGCTGGTTTTCAGTCCATGTTGGGGTTTTGTGGAATGGGAAACCTGATAGCCAATGGGAAATTTCTCTAGTTTCCATCAGGAAATTGGTAAATTCCACTGAATCACAAGCATTTTAAGAATGGAGATTTCTTTCTTCCTTTTTCCCAACATCCATCTGTCTACCCAAGACCTCAGCTGGGAATGCAGCTTCTGCTCTTTCTATAGCTGTTTGATTATTTTGAGAAACTAATTTTTGGTCTTTTTCTGTTTTTTACCACCCTTCACTTTTCCACTAAAGTCACCAGTCCTTTTTCTATGTTCTTTTGCTTACACAGATGAGATTTGTAAAATCGAAAGAGAAGCTGCTTGCAAAAAAACTTCCTTCCTGGCTTTTGTTGTGGCTGGTATCTAGATGTCCTCCCAAAGTCTCATTCAGAGGTGGGGCTTCTCAGAGATGGCCAGATCTAGGGTGTGTGAATATGGATTAACGGTGTGTGATCACTAGGCTAGTACACTGATTGGTTCAGCATAGTTCTGGGTGTGGGTAATGTGAAGGCCCACCCTGGGTGTGGATGGTTCCAACCAATAAGTGTGTAGTCTGGATGGGACATAAAAGAAGGGAGGGAAGATGGGCTCACTGGTTGCTGCTTCCTGCCTGCCCTGCCATGGACTGTTTCTAGTGTGTGATGGCCCTCTGCCATGTTGCCCTGCCTTGTAGCCAGTTGACTGAACTGAAACCTCCACCAATTAAACCTCCAGTGGGTGGGGGCTTTGTACTTGCTGTCAGCTTAGCCTAGAATATCCTTCTCATCTTCTTATGACTTGCTTTCTTACTTTGTTCAGGTTCCTGATGTGTGGATGTTATCATTTGAAGATCTTCCCTGATCAACTATGTAAAACAGCGACCTTCATTTGTTTTCTCCACTATACCTAATTTATATTTCTTCTTCACATTAAGACTACCTAACATTTTATGTTTGTATTTGATTATTTCTTTTATGTTATTTTCCCATCTCCAGAATTCAAAAGATCTAGTAGGTCAAAAATTTGTGTCTGTTTGGGTTCATTGCTTAGTCTTCAGTGCCTACCTCATTAGTGGCACCTAGGATGGTTATTTTAGGTGTCAACTTGAATAGGCCATGGTATCCAAATATGGTCAAACACTAGATTTTGTTGTGGAGGTATACTTTAGCTGAGATTAATTTTAAATCAGTAGACTTTGAGTAAAGCTGTACCCCTTGTATTAGTCAGCTTTCAGTTACTGTGACAAAATACCCAAGATAATCAATTTAAGAGAAAGAAAGGTTTATTTTGGCCTACAGTTTCAAAATTTCCAGTCTATGACTAGTTGGGCCCATTGCTCTGGCTCTCTGGTACACAGCACATCTGAGCCAGAGAGTGTGGTGGAGGAAGCTGCTCATCTCATGTCATCTGAGAAGCAAAGAGGAGCAAGGAGGGACTAGGGTACCATTACCCATTCAAGGCTGTGCCCCCAGGGACCTAACTTCCTCTCACTAGGCCCCCGCTCCTAAGATTTTAGACTTTCCAACAGTTCCACAGGGGAGCAACCAAGCCTTCAACACATGATTCTTTGTGGGATGTTCATGATCCAAGCTATAGGTCGCTCATAACGTGGCCTTGATCAATTACAGACCTCACAAGAAAAGAGAGCAATGACCCCCCAAGAAGAGAAGATTTGGCTTGCAGATGGGTTCTGGACTTGAGATACAACATTACTCTCCTGAGGGCCTTCAGTCTGCTGGCCCGTGCTGCAGACTTTGGACTCACTGCTTCATACACATGGGCCAATTTCTTAAAATCCCCTGTCTCCCTCTTCCTACACATACATCACTAGCAGACACAGATACACAGACACAGACACACATACTGCGCACCTCTACATGCACCTCTGTTTGCTCTCTTTGTCCTGAGAACCCTGACTAATAACAGCACTCCATATATATTTGCTGAATATATTGCCTTAATAGGTATGGGAGCTCAGAAGGGAATGACTGTACCACATTTCTAGAGATGACATTCTAGACACTAGGACTCCCAAGAAAATTTTCATAGCTTAGAGCAACCTGGCTTTAAGGAATCATGGGGCATGGGCTTGGAAGAGCGAAGCTGAACATGACAGACTTGAAGAAGAGGCTCTTTCCCCAGGTGGTTCTTTCCTAGACTCTTAAGAGAGGCTGAGGTAGGGATAAACAGGAGTCTTGGATAAAGCGACAACTTGAAATCAATTTATTATTTATTTAAAACGAAGTATTCTGACATTTGTTGATGCCCAAGTTTATGAGATAAACTTTGAGGACTGTTTCTCCTGGCTGCAGCCACTCCTTCTTCCACCAATGGCCACATGTTTGGCTTACAGTACTTTTGCCAGAAACTCCATTCATTCATCAAATATTTTCTCAGCACATGCTGTGTGTCCGGGAGCTATGATTGCTAGGGGTGTATGTTAGTTATCCTTGCCATGTGACCTGCTATCCTCATGCCTAGTGGCTGAACACAACCATGCCTATTCCTCACCTCCCCTGGTATCATCGGGAAGTAACTCAGGAGTAGCTGTGGTCGGTGGTCCTGGCCTATACTTTCTCATGAGACTGTGATCAGATGTCAGCCTGACTGCCTTCACCTGAGGGCTTAACTAGGGCTGGGAGGCTACTTCAGAGTGCCTCACTTACATGGCTGGCAAGCCAGCTCTTGGCAGAGGGACTCAGTTCCTCCCCATGTAGACCCTTCCCTGGTGCTGCCCAAGTGTCCTCATGGCATGGTATGTTCCCAAGCCAGTGATCCAGGTGACCAAGGCAGAGGCCATAATGACTTTGTGACCTGGCAGTGCAAGTACACACCATCACTGCCATGGTTAGTCAGTGTCTTGGTTACTTTTCTCTTGTTGCTGAGACAAAATACCCAACGCCCAAAATGAAGGAAGGAAAGGTATATTTAGCTTACAGTTTGTGGAGGTTTCAGTCCATTGGTTGACTCAGAGGCAGAGGGCAAACATTCATGGCAGCAGAGCACAGCCAAAACAACCAGACCAAAAGGGAGGAATGGCAGGCAAGCAACCTCTTTCCTTCCCTTACATTGTAAACACGCTACCCCCACCCAGGGGGCATGTAGCACTCCTAATCTCCATGCCCTCCTCTTTCACAGGCTCAGGATGTATACAAAGTAAGTACCCTGGCTTCCTGCTGAGTCACTCAGCCAACCTCTAGACTCCCCAAGTTGACACAATGTATCAACCGTAACAGTCAGTAGGAAAGGGACTCTAAAAGCACAGATACTAGTCATCTAAGGGGACTGGGGCCACTATCTAGACGTTAGCCTTAGGGGCACAAAGTTGCAAATAAATTGCAATAACACGGGCTCAGCATAAGCCCCAGGTGCCCAGCTCTACAACCTAGGAATCTCCCTTCTCGTGTCATCACCACTGCCAGTCTCCACCTGCTCCTCACGGTGCCATCACAGGTACCTATTAAACACTAGACACTATACCCCATGTTGGGCATATTCTAGGCCATGGTTATAACTGTGCATAAAAATGTACAAATAGTCTTTCTGGAACTGAAGCGCTCCTGAAGAAAAGACCAGGCCTGCAAGAAAAACAAAGCCACAGGTGAGGGGTCTGCCATGCAGACGGACACAGATATGCTTTGAGGTATTTACCCAGACAGCTCTGGTGGACCCTGCAGTGCCTGTGCCCTTGCTTCTTTGCTGGGGGTTGTAATGCATTCATCTACACTTCTCTACTAGACTACATTTTTTGAGGTCAGGACATGAGTCTTCTCTCTCTGGGTTATTGTTACCTCCTTCTAGGTCAGTGCCCAAGTGGGGCCTTCCAGTTACCTTTGTCTTCACTAACAGGTCAAAGAGCAAAACCTAACAGTGTATGCCTGAGCACTGACACTGAGTCCCTGTCAGGAGTAAAGTTCCCGAGCATAAGGACTTTATCTTGTTTACATTGCTTCAAAAATGACTTGCCAAATAAAGGTTTAAAAGTACTCACTAAATGCACAAGTCATTGCCTGACCCAACAGCATGCTTGGTTGTGTTAACAAGTCCTGGATAACTATTGCTCCAGGCTGTTCTCCTTCTTCAGACCTCGGAAACTCATCAAAAATCACCTCACACATCTTCTGGACTTCATTTTGCCTGCCAAACCTTGGCCATTTGAGAACAAAGAGGTGGAGCTAATGGTTCAAAGATTTATGGGCTCTACACCCTGGCCTTGGGCATTGTCAGTTGGCACATGATACAAGGAATGACCCTGCTCTGCAGAAGGGTGCTGCGTGCAGGGCTGGCCCCTGAGAGAGACTGGCATGGGCATGCAATGTAGGGAGAGCAGGCAGGTGCCTCTGGATCCAGGTGGGATCTCACGCTGGCTGAACACAGAAGCTGGGTGCATGTGCATCATTAGCTTATGATTAATATATAATAATATAGTAATCACCAGCCAGAGCTATGTTAATACAACACTAGGCCGGGAATAATACCCACAGGAAACATCATCTGAAGCCTCCCACGACGTCAGCGATTTGGCCTCCCTTGCTGTTAGCTCAGGTTAGTGCGAGGGGACCCTGAAGAGGCTCCACTTCCAGGCACAGCTTGTGCATACAAGAGAGATGCACTGACAGCTGAGTGACAAATTTGGCTTGGGACCTGAGCTCCCCAAGAAGCTTCAGGATTTCCTTGCTCTCTCATCTCATGCCCCAGGGGAAAGAAGATGGATTCTCATGTTCTGAGGGCAAGGATGGCTTGGGCCGAAGTGCTGTGTTGCAGCTTCTCTTGCTCTGGACTCTGTGCCCTGGGACTTTCTTTCCTTCCCATGACAAACTGTCCAGATCCTGGTTTCTTGCTTGGGGTCTAGACTCTGGGCTTGACGAATATATGTTTCTGCTTGCAGTTGCCCTTTGGTGTGGTACCCCTCCCCTCTCAGCTCATGTGGGTATAGACCTGCAAATAAGAAGGATGGAAGGACTCTAGCTTCTGGGCCTGGCCAGAGGAGTCCTCTCTGTGTCTAAGCTGCTCACCAGGGACCATTTGGGGCTAGCAGCATAGTTGCCAAGAATCTGCCCTGGCCTGGCTTCATATTGCATACATCCTCCTTTGCAAGAATACTGTGGGGTTTTGGGAGTTGAGAATGGCTGGTAGCCAGAACTGAGGTGCACAGGGCTCTGAGTCCATGGCCAAGCATTATCTTCTATGCTAATACGACTTATACATAGGAATAAGGAATGCTTTACATTCTAGTGCATGCAAGTGTCTGGAGTTGAGAGGGGCAGCAGCTTGACCTCTGTAAGATCCCAGAATTCACCAAACCTTTTGCATTTCCAGATTGTAGCAAGTGCTTGAGAAAAGGAATAGCATTGAAAAAATAGCTCAAATGAGGGGGAACAGCATTTCCAAATATTTTTGGGTGCACAGCTAAAGGTGTGTTGCTGTAGGAGGAGCAATGTTACAAGAAGAGCTAAGAGAACCTTCCCAGAGGACATAGGACATAAAAGGGAACAAGAGCAGACTTTACTCTGAGAGTCCAACTAGGCCCAAGCATTTGATTAAGGTGGCTGCTGTGCTTGTACCTGCTCTACCCTCCAACACTCACTCCTGGTAGCCCCTGCCATCCAGGCCATTCTAGGTGCCTGAGTACAATCTTCCTGGCTAACCCTTCATTTTTAGCAGTTACCTTAGGGGGAACTCTCCTTGCTCTACTGTAAAATATGACTGTGCTTTACTGCCGCAGCTCAGTGCTTAACATGTAAATAGGAGCCAATTTGGTTGTTGCTTATATAGCAAATCAAGACAATATACAGTGCAAGCTGGGTGAGCAGAGAGCCATCCACATCTTGTCTGCTTGGGATAGGAATAGGACACCCGCCAGGGTCTCAAGGCAGTGGCACCAGGTGCAGGGTTCATGGCTCTGGCATTAACATGCCCAGACAGATACAGAAACTCAGGACCCACTGCTGTCATTTTCTCTTCTTGGCCTGAAGAGATAGTCTCTTGCCAATTCTGGGCTGAGAAGAATCTACTCCTCCTCTCAGGCAGGATGGGAAAAGGCAGGGGTGGAGGGAGAGGGAAGGGGAAAGAGGTGGGAAGCAAAGTAGAAGAAACTTCAGGAGAATTCCCGGAAAACCTCTTGTCCTAGTGTACTGGCTCTGGCTACCTAGACCTGTATTGTAGAATGGGGTGTAGGGTACAGGATTTTTGGCTAAGAGGCAAAACCAAAAATAAAGCCCCAACCAACACTGAAGCTCCACGCCAGGCAGGCGGCACCTGGCCCTGATGTCAGTTTCCTGGGCAGAGAATCCAGGGCAGCAGGTCACTGAGGCACTGTTCTCTGTGCCAGAGTCCAAGGCATCTGTGTCACCCTGCAGGCTCCTAGGCTTGTCTAGTTTCTCTGGCAAGGCCTGCCCTTTCTGTCTGAGCGTAGGAGACACTGTCTGACTCACCCTAGGCTGCACTGCATGCCCAACAGGAAGGTTTTCTTGTCCATTCCCTGCTTCTGGGAGGACCCACACTACCTTCCAGCAAGGTGGAAAGAGACCACCCTAAAACTGGTCACAAAGTGGGGGTTTCTGGTGTTCGCTGCCTCCCGGAGAGAAACTAAGGAGACGTGCTCTGCACTGGGCAGGTGTCTGCCCGGAGCACAGCCAGATGTCCATCGTCTGCTGTGACCCCTTGTGCTCCTCAGGGCACACATATTCCTGTGCCTGGTTCAGAACTCATGGTTGCCTAAACAACAGCTCTGTTTGTGGCATATAATGGCATACCCTGTGGCTTTATGTTGCTTAATTAATAAGATCAGTATTAATACACAAACACCTGCAAATATAATCAGTTGTTTGTTCTAACCATGTTTCTCCTTGGGAGGGTTCTCTCTGGCTCTGGCTCCAGCTTAATAGATGGGAAGAAAGGCAGTCGGATTAGGAATCTGCTTTCCCCTGACCCCATTCTGTCCAATTTTTATTCTCTAGAAATCTTGTAGTGCATTTGCTATTTTATACAGCTTGTGGTATGGGCTCCTCTCAGACTCTTTCCCTGCTGTTCCCCTCCCCCGTGGCTATGTGAGTGCTGGGTACTGGCCTTCATAGATGTACCCTTCCGTGCAAAGAGATACTTGCAGCTTAAGTCTTCAGTGAGATGACCTTCATCCTCGACTGACTGACTGGTGCAGGCTACTGGCAGTCAGTCCCCATTCCCCTTTCCTCAGCATGGGTCAAATTTTTGGTACCCTTCATATTTCAGAATTCAGGGAGAGTAGATGGAAGCCAGATTTCAGATGAAACCGCATCCTCCTTAGTGTCTTCCCCTTCCCATCCTGCTTTCCTACTTCCTTAAGACTCCTCCTGAGGGCCCTTCCTCCAAACATTCCTGACATATGCACCCATCTCCAGTTCTGCCTCTGGGAATCCTGCCTAAGTCACATACAGATAGTCCCCAACTTAACAATGGTTCAACTTGTAATTTGTCAACTTTGTGATGCTGTCAAAGCTATGTACAAGTAGTAGAAACTATACATGATACTTGGCACTTTGCTCTTTTCTTGGGCCAATGATACATAGTATAATATTCTTTTGAGGACAAAACAACCAATCCTTCACAGTATTCTATGTGGCTGAGCTGAGAAGTTCCACAGGTTAGATACTGAATGTATTTTCTTTTGCAAATGGTTTATTAAGAGGTAAACTACTGTAGGTCAAAGAGCATCTGTAGTTCAATGGCACATTAGTGTGTGTGTGTGTGTGTGTGTGTGTGTGTGTGTGTGTATGCAGAAGAAATGTTGTGATGGGAATGGGAAGAACTTAACCTGTTAAACGCTATGCTTCTTAGAAGAGAAGCAGTGCAGGAGGAGACCCAGGGAGACTCTGGGGCAGAGGTACATGGATAAGGAGCACAAAGGGGAGGAGCAATTGGAGAAACTCAAAAGCCACCGGGCCTTAGACAGCATGGATGCACCCTGCCTAGGGCTTTGGGGTAAGCAGCAGAGCCAGGGTTTCACCCTGTCTGTTTGACTCTGGACTGCACTGTCTCTTTCACATCTTTCTTCTCTGAGCTTGGCTGACCAGGTGGAAACTGGTCATCTTCCGTTCCTTGCTCTTCCTATCCCCTAATCAAGTATGGACACTGCCTATGTGCAGGACTAGCTTAGGCTCACCCCTTACATGGTTTGCAGTCACTAACATCTGTTGAGTGGAGTTGACACCATAACCACTCTTAACTCAGCTTGCATCTTGAGTGTCAAGATTTCCTGAAGGAAAAGTCTCCACTCTAGGCATCTCCTTCCAGAAAGGAGCTAATACAGAGATTCCAGGGCTTACACAGCTGTTGCAAAGGGAGAGAAGTAGGCTGGGGGTAGAGAGCACCAAAATGACTCTAAGAACAGTTCAGAATGGGAAAGGCTGACCTTGAGGGTGGCCACCAGGGCCATGATCATCAGAGCTGGTGCTGCCCCTGCTCTGGAGAGGTCTCGCAATATTTGCAGATGGGAGAAGAGACAGAGGACTCCTGAGACTAGGCAGTGAGATTAAGAGGCCACTGCAACCCATATTATAAAAACTGCCATCTTTTTAAAATGTAGAAAATGAAGAGTCACTCTGAAAGGAGTGTTCTGACATTGGTAAGTAGCAGTGGCCAAGGCTACGGGAAGACTCCTGCACCTGCAGTTTGTCTTCCAAATCTTGTGTCCAACTAGTGGACTCCAAACCACTTTTAGAAACAGCTGCAAGGAGATGTGAAAACTGCTTTCTACCATTTTTTGCATAGGTGATGGGGTTCTGGGAGTGACATGAAGGTGACCAGCTGGCCACAGGGACCTCCCACAGTCTTATTCTCCCCATCAGATGGACTCTGTACCAATCTGGAGTACAAGGGCCAGAGAACCAGCTGCTTAAGGGAGGTTCTGCATTGTCCACGTGGTCTGTGCACACATCCAGTATAGTGGGCAGTCATTTATTGAGAATGTCAGTGAGGAAATTTAGATGCTGAGAGAATATTGGCAAGAGGTGACTTAATAACCTCCAAGGGATATGCTACCCCTAACTGTGCATATTTCTGTGACTCACAGACTGAAGCCAATAGCCTGGGTGTGTGATGGAGAGAAGAAGAGATAAACTGGACCCCAGGGAAGGCACAGTGTGGCTGAGACCTGGAACATCTGCCCAACCCGAATGGAGCTTGTGGGCCTATTCTGCCTTCCCTTTCCTCTGTACTTCACTGTATTTGTGCTGGATGGAAGTGGGCTGGTTGGTGGCTATCACCCTGAGTTGGCATCTGCAAGGTTTGGCACCCACTTCCAGTTGTTCAGGGCTGCAAGTGCAGAAGTAGTCCAGCTCCTCTGAGGGCAGAGGTGTAGACAGAGCCCAGCTGAGTTACAAAGGGCTCTGCCTGGTGGAGAAGTGACTGGGCATTTCCCAAACACCCAAAGAGATCAGCAGGCAAAGCATATCCCAGAAGAGGGAGTACCACGACCCCCCACAAATGGCAGGGGAGCTTCTGCTTACAGGTGTGGCACAGGATTCCGGGTTCTTCTCACCGCTGAGTGACAGGCAGTGTGTGCTCCTTCCTGTGCATGGCACGGTGGGCAGCTGGAGAGGGGTGCAGGTGTGATGGAGTCCTGCTCACTACTTGGCCAGACTTACTTGCTTTCTGTTGCTCCAAAAGTGGCCTCTTCATCTAGTCAATGGCATGTGCTTATGTGTGCTTTTGGGTGACATGTGCATGGGCCAACTAGAGGGTGTTCATGTGCATACAGAATTGTGTATCTGCATGTGAGTACCTGTGTATGGCCAGTACACTTTGTGCACATGCTGGTCTGTATGTTTCTTGGGCAGGGGAATGAGTTTGTGTGTGTTTGTTCACATCCTCTCATTTGTGCATGAACATGCAATGTTTGGAAGGGCAAGTCTCTCTGCTGGGCTTTGCTATGGGCTGACGACTTCCTAGAGGTGAGTTTGGATTTGTCCTCCCTATTCCAGGTCGATGGCATTGATACAGTAGGAGTGAGGAATCCATCATAATTTGGTTGGAGGGCCTGGTGCCAGAGTGTGTAAAGAGTAATTAGAGACAGAGAGAGAGAGAGCGAGAGAGCGAGAGAGAGAGGCTGATGCAAAGGCTGGGCCCACTGCCCTGGATGGGCTGGTGGCCTCCAGGTGGACGGGGCATGGGAAGATAGACTCACTTCTGGAGATCAGGGGACCCTTTCTTGAGTGTGTGAGCTTGGGCCCACAGTCCTGTCCCCTACTGGGCTTAGGATGCACTCTGAGAAGGATGTGCCAGGACTGAGGCTGAGCCTCTTGCCGTTCTTGCCCTTGATGGTCTGCGGTGGGAGCAGCATCTCTGACAGACACTACCTTTCACTCTCATGCACAGAATGTGAATACTGTAGCCATGAATTCAGGGGAGCAAGAGCAAAATAGGGGTTTGGAGGCCTGGGTGCCTTCACTGCACTGTGGATGGTGATAGATTCACAGGCACTGCCATTAAATGCCTGAGATCATTTTGCCAACTTGAAGAGTGTAATAAAAAGACACTGTCTTAGTAGAGTCATCAGCAAGGAGGGCAAAGGAGGGGAGCCAACCTGGAGAAGGGAAAGCCAGACTAAGAGTCTGGAAGGAAATGGATTGGGAAAAAGTAGGTGGTAGGGAGGTGAGGAGTTTGCACAAAGATCCTTCATCTCAGGCCAATGACAGTTCAGTTGTGCATAGTAGATGTCTGTTATGGCTTGTATCTGGGCACAACCCCCCAAGCCTCATGCACTCATAGGTGGTGCTTTTCAGAGCTGGATGGATCTAGAGTATGTGATGCTGGGATTAAGACTGCGATGCTGGTTTAAGGGTGTCCCATCCTTGGTGTGGGTGGCACCGCCCAAGCGGGGGTTGGTCTGGAAAGGATAAAATGGACAGAAGCAAGGTAGGCCTGCTGCTGCTTCTGCTTGCTTGCTGCTGCTGCTTTCCTGCTTCACTGCTTTGCTGCCTTCCGCCAACCTTGAACTGCTTCTCCTCTGTGATGCCACCCTGCCCCTCGGTGATGTCACCTGCTTTGGAGCCAGATACAAGTCATAACAGATGAGTCAGGTTGGAGACCAAGCAAAGTGTCCACAGTTCTCCTGTTCCTTAAGAAATTTGCAGAAAGTTCCTGGTCTCTGGGTTCTAGTCTTCATAATAGCAGAGATAGCCCCTCCAATGCAATGAGGCCTTGTGGCCTAATTATAATTTTGAGACCTGCCTTACGAGGACTGTGGGCTCCAATAGCACTTGCCGCAAGGTAGTGATTCTCAACTATGTAACAAGAGCAGGTGACGTGCTCCATACAGAGAATGTAGTTGAGGAGTCTGATGGGAGGTACAGAGGGGAAAAGAGATGGTTGAGACCATGGTTATAATTCAGAGGAGGATTTCAAGATGACTTGAAGTTATGTTAATTTTCTACAAAGCAGCTTGGCCAAAGCAGCTTGGCTTTCAAATTAGTAATGGGATGACTAAAGAAAGAGGCCAAAGCCATGCAGGGCTTGCAGCTGTTTATGTCCTTTGGCCTTCCCTCTACCCACTTCTCTCTTCTTGTTCTGATGTGCTGGTCCCAGATGGGACCCATTCCCATCCTGTTTCCTGTATTTATCATAATTCTTACTCCTTATGCAATTACTCATCGGTGAGCCAGGCTGTGATGCATAACAATATGCCCTCTCATTTGTATACTGCTTTGCAGTCTTCAAAGAACTTTATACCTGTGATGTCATCTGATATACGTGAATACCATGGAGTAGGTAGTCAGAGTTGTGGCTGAGTACACAGATTGTAGAGGTGGTTGTTTGGGTTCCAGCCCTATCTCTGACCCTGCCTCAGATCTTATCTAGACTGCTTTCATTTATTCTTCTATAAAATAAGAGGAGTAACAGATCATTGCTCTTAATGTCATGAGGATTCAGTGATTTACTTTTTGATACATGCTTATAATAGGGTCAGGCATATGGGAAACTCAAAATGTGTTAATGCTAGTATTGTGATTATTCTGGGTTGGTAGAAGGAGCACAGAGACTCAGATGGGGTAAGTCTCAGCGCTAAAGTCTGGTAGGTTTGGGGCTGGCATCCAGCTCTCCTGGCTCACAACCCTGTGACAGGGATGGGGCTGCTACCTCTGTTTCAAATCTGTCATGAACTAGGCACAGGCCTGGCTGCTTTATGACCTTCTGGCCTCCTTACAACAGCTCTGAGACTTTGGCACTTTTGCCCCCTATTTATAAAACTTTCATATCAAAGGGTCTGGGACTTGATTGTATCTGACTCCAGTTGCTTTTCTGGATGCAGATACATAGGCTCCAGCAACCTGCATCTAAGAACAGCTGGGGCTTCCAGTCCCTGCTGTGGAGGCACTGTCCACAGTGCTGAGGAAAGCAGAGGGGCCATGCGGGCAGCTTATAGAAGACTGCTCTCTTCTCTTGTCCCTTCTCTGCTCTTCTTAGACAGAAGGGTGCTCTGATTTCATATGCCTCACCTTTGTCCCCAAGGGCTCAGAAACTGAGGTATATGGAAGACAGTCATGTCTGCTCCTATCCTCTCCTGGAAGTGGAAGGGCACAAGAATTTACAGATGTAGTGCAGAATGCGTGAGAATGCATACGTGTGTGTGCACACATGCGGGTTGAGTTCTTTGCCACATCTATACATATATTTTTGCACCATCTATACATATTCTCATGGCTCCCTACGGGACTGCATGTATGTGCGAAAGTGTGTGGGTGGGCAGGTCTGTGTGTGTCAGCATAGCACCTGTCTGTGTGGGTGGTGTGAGCATGTGTGCGCGTGTCCCTGGAGTGTGTGTGGAGGGGACTGTGTAGGCGGAGGCTAACAACTGTGGTCTGCATGGTGCTGCGAGGTAGTGCTTGTGCAGAGTTCTAGTTTTCTCAGCTTCCTCTTCATGTCCTCACTGAGTTGTAGTGCATGAAGCAGTACACACAGACACATGCATGCACACACATCCTCTGTCTTTCTCTCTCACACACATACACCTGCATCCTTATGCCTTCTCACTCCTACTTCACCCATATCTCCTGACACACAAGTAACTCCCCAGAGGCCGTGCAGCACTCTAGTAGGTGTGCAAACACTGACACATGCACAGAAAGCACGAGCACACTCTCGTATCCACATTCAGTCCACACAGAGGTCACCCGTGGCTCCCTTTTTTGGAGCCGACTTTTGTGCTCTCTGCTTTCCCTGGGAGTGGCTGGCCATGGCATGGGCTCCTGGTGAATCCACAGGGTGTAGTCCTGGCACATCACCACCTGTGTGACTGTGACTCTTCTGGAAACGTAGCTCTGTCCTCCTTAAAGCCTGTTTACAGGTGGCTCCTGCTGGCGCCACCTGCTGGCTATTCCCTAGCATCTGCAGAAGGGGCAAGGCAGGGAGCTGGTATCGCGGGGAGCTGGGTACTCCGGATACCAGAATCAGGGTGAAGACACTGGACACTGGGCTGTAGGTGAGCATAAAGAAGGTGGGCTTCACATGGACAAACATCCTGGTGACACGGGTTAGGCAAGAAGATAAAATATTCTAGAGATACACAACCAAGCAGGGAGTCTGATGTGGAAACACACACAATCCCATGTGCACATGAACTGTGCTTCGGTGGGTGGCAGCCCGTGATGAACAAGGATTGACACACACTGACCCACAGAGCAACTGCAGAGGGGCTTGGCTTTGTAGATAACACAACTGAATACATGCACCAGAGTGCCCAGCACTGATGTGTGTATCTCTCCACTGATGGTGACCCACAGCATGTGTGATACTGCTGGCTGCTTATTATCATTGAAAGCTCCAAAAGGTTCACCATGACTGCATCACACACAGGTAATTTGTATATGTGCATCCCTCCAGTGAGTGTGTGATATCTTGCTGCTGCTATGTGTATGTGTGTGTGTTTGTGTGAAGATGTGGGTCTCAGTTGTATTAACACATCATATGGTAAAAGCCTTGGCATTTCTGATTATGCCAAACCCTTCAACCTAGACACTGGCCCTGAGAAAGTGTAAACATTTTCTCCCACACTGTAAGCTGCTGATTCCCTCAATCTCCCTTCTAAGGGAATCTTCAGTTGAGACTCAACCACCATCCTTTCTCTTCCTTCCTGACCTTCTCAAAATGCCCATGATTTAGAGTAGAGTTTGACTCTGGACTTCCATGTGCAGAGATTTCCAGCTGCTGCTGTCTCAGGGTCTGGGGGCAGCTGAGCCACCACTGATGCCCTTTTCGTCTGCCAAGAGGGCCCTGCTTGCCTGGTGGATGAATGGTGAAGCATCTACCCTGGCCCCCACCCCAGCCCATGCTTGTTTGCAGGGCTCATGCCTCAGGGAACCTCCACAAAGGGACAGCAGCTGAGACCAGAGAAAGGCCCCTTCTCCCCACAGCAAATGCTCTTTTCAGACCAGCTCCCTTGTGCTGGAATGTCGCAGAGGCTGCTTGGTGCCCCTCAATTAACCTTGGGAAGCTGCCAGGGGAGTAGCCTCAGAGCAGCCTGTCCTCCCAGTCCCTCTTCTCTGCACATTCCTCCTTCTATCAGCTCATTGTCCTGGATTCCCCATGAAACTCTCTTTTCAGAGCCTCAGTTGGCCTCCTCCTACAACCCCCAGGCTTTCCTGGCAGCTGTGCCCACCCCCAAGTGCACAGGCTTTTGCTTTTCCAAGTTGATTTCCTAGAAAGGGATTGTGTGATTCTGTGTGTGTGTGTGTGTGTGTGTGTGTGTGTGTGCAAGAGAGAGAGAGAGAGATAGAGAGATAGAGAGACACAGAGGCACAGAGAGACAGAGACAGAGAGAGGATGCCTAGGTTCTAAATGCTCTGAACCTGGGATTCTAGGCAGACTTCTTTCCCAACTAGGTCCCGTACCTGGGAATGTATCCCTCACACCCCACCCTTAGGAGCTCATCTCCTCATACACACCCAAATCTTTCCCACAGCTGACCTTCCAGGTGAGGTGATCTTGTTTGCTGTCTCATGTCCCTTCTTTTCTAACCACCCAGAAACAGATTCAGGGGTGCAGACAGGCTTAGGGGTTTGGTTCCATCCTCGTAATGTTTATCAGGGCCATGGCAGCCCCACCCCACTGGGCACATAGAGGCTATATTGCACAGTTTTGGGTACACAGAACCCTGAAGTCTTCTGGGTACACAGAACCCAGAAGTCCTCCGTAAACTGGCTCTGAACAAACCCATAGCTTGCTTGAGTCTTCTGAATAACCTTGTTGTCTATTCACCATGAACTCTGTGAAGGCAGGACCACGTCTGAGCTGCTTGTTTCACACACAGTAGAGTGCTAGGGCCACCATGGGCACTTGATACGTACTTGGGGGTACAGGCTACTGCTGAGATGGCTGGGCGTTTGCAAAGTCCCCAGTAGGAATTTGCGTGGTTACATAGCTCACTAAAGGGGACACTGCTGTGGGGTGAGGCAGGGGTGGGACTCAGGTCTTCCGACTCTGAGGCCAAGAATCTCTCCTTGGACTGTGTTTGCCTTGTGTCCAAGCACCATGGAAACTTGTTGCTGTGGTACCCTCTGTCGTGGATGTTTTCCAAGTATAAATCCAGTTCTGTCTCTAGGCTCTCTGTACCACTCTGAAGTCCCCAAAGGGGAGGAACAGTGGAACGGGAAGGTGAGGATAGAGGGCTGGGGAATCAGGGTGGGGAAAGGGGCAGGTGCGCATATAGGAGGGTGCCAAGGTCGAGTTAGCGAAGGAACAGAAGGAGGAATGGAGGCTGATGCTGCCTCTGACCTCAGTCCTGTCTGGTGGCCAGCCCCTCCTTTCTTGCCTCTCGCACCTGGCGAAATGATGTTCATGCCAAGCCTCCGAGGAGGAGAGGGGGCAGTGGTATACAGATGCATTTGGCATCTCCTGGCACTCCCACACAAGGCCCTTTTGTGAGGGGTTGAGAGCTAAGTGTGGAGGGGTCCGGGAATGGGAGGTCTGGGGTCATCTTGGTGCCAGAAATAGATGCCTCCAGCTGTGGCTCCAGCGCCTTCTCCCCCACCTCCAGCCTGTCCATCCACCTGTGGGTCCGAAGCAGAAGCAGGGTTCTTACCCACACACTACAGGAGCCTCGTTCAACTTCCCAGCCCCCATCTCTGGGTCCTGTTTTGCTGAGGCTGAGAGAAATGCTTTCTCCTTAGTCTTTCCTTAGGGCCAGACTCAGCTATCACGGCCCTCCATTAAGCTGCTCTCACCTGCACTATCCTGTTTGTCTCCTCTTCCTTCTCACCTTTCCCAGCTGATCGTTTCCTCATCTCCCCTAACACAGTCTCTGTTCTAACCCCGGAAGGCTCTCCTTCATGTTGCAAACTTATCACTGCCTCTGTCCACCCACTTGCCACCAGCCCTATCCCGAATGTCCAGCTGGGCAGGAACAGGGCTGACTCCTGCCCTTAGTGGGTCTCCTTTGCTGCAGTCTGCTGTTTTCTCTGCCCCTTTTTCCTTTTTATGGAGGACTGAGCTCAGCCTTGCCCATCTGCACCATCACAAGCTTCTTGAACTTCTACTAACACTCAAGTCTGGGTGCCTTGTTTTGTCCTCCAGGGGGTCCTGTGCTGAAACTGGTCACAAAGGTGGCAGTGTGGAGAGGTGGGGCCTGGCAGGAGGTGCTGAGATCAGTGAGGAGCTGCTCTGGGGAGTGCTAAGGCTTCTGTCATGACCCCTGTGCTATGACAAGAGTGAGTTCTAAGTGAGCCCAAACTCTCCACTGCTCTCTGCTTTCCTGTCTTGTAATCTGATCTTTCACTCCCACTGTGATGTCACCTGTCATTAGACCATCACGAGTATACAAACTGCCAGGTAGGAGCCACCTGACTTTGGACTGTCATCCATAAAACTGGTGAGCTGAATAAACCTCTTTCCTTTATACAGTTGCTTTGCTTCAGATATTCCATTATAGCAGGCCCACTGTCTCTCTTGAGGTTCCATGCCAGCAGAGTTTAGAATGTATTGTTTATGTGGTTAGCCTCATCTTTCTACCTCGATGCAGATGCTCCACTCCCCTGAGGCAGAGATGGTGGCTTGTCACCCTCCACAATGCCTCACCTGGCACAGTCTGATCACTGACTGTTGGTCAGTGGTTACTTGCCCATGGGGAATTCTTCCTGCTGGTGCCTCCCTGGCTTTGGTCTTTGGTCTCTGCATTGCAAGTTTCTAGCATGACCTGATGCCTGGCTGACTTCACATCAAGGATGTCAGACTTATGAGTCCATCGGAAAGTGCTTCTGGGGATGAGTCCACACTATGTTAGAATCCCTGGTCATGCAATTCTGTGAGATAAAAAATCAGATCTCATTTTCCTCCTTTATAGTATCACAGAGACATACAGTTGGGATGCTGGGGAGTCTATGTCAGAGAAATTGTTCATAAGAATGTTCCAAATGAAAAAGAATGACTCAGACCTATAACCTGCTAGGGCCAGAGCCTAGGGATCCAGGGCAGATCTTAACTGTAGCTATCTTTTTTGGACCTTTTCACACCAGGGTGTACTGGTGATGGCCACCACTACACGCCCCCATGCCAGAACCTCACTGCTGGGTCTTTAGACATGGGCAGGCATAGGCATATCCGGTACTCAGATGGCCACAGTTGTTCCAGGAGGCCTGAGAATCACAGCTTCCACGAGTCAGCCCTGGGTGAGGAGAGGAGTTGCTGAAGAGGGATGGTAGCCTGCTCCTGGAGTTGGGAGCAGGTCACAGGGCCCATGAGCTCCTGAGATCTGTAGGATACATTTCATGCTGAGGTGTGGACCTCCTGTCCCCTTCCTAGATGAAGTCATGAATCCACAAACACATATTCTCTGAGGTTGTTCAGAGATGGCCTGGAAGACAAGAGGAAAGAGGAAAAAGGTTGATGTATCTGAGAGTGCTATCTATCTGGTCCTCAGATAAACTTAACACAAGTTATAGATTTACTTTCTGCCTTTGGTAAGAACTTGTTTCTTTTTCAGCCAGAAAAAAAATGAATACAGTTTGGCAAACATTGCAGGAACTGGCTTCTTAATCAAGTAATTTCCACAAACACATCTTTAAGATTTCTGACTCTGGGTTCAGGACGGGAGAATTCTGCTCTTGACATGCACATGGTCATGCCTTGGCACAACCATGCAGGGCTGGGAAAGCTCATCAGGGCCCACTGTCAGGTCACTCCATCTGTCTATATATGCACAGACTGGCAGCGCCACAGTAAGGCAACAGCAGGCTCCTAGCCCCTCATGATGAATAGGGCTCTGGTAGACCCTCTCCCAGAGCTTGTGGACCTATCTAGATGAGATGCCATAAAGTGACCCAGCAGCATTCAGAACAGGTATCTTGTGTTAGAAAGGATTGTACTAGTTTCTTGATCAGTACCATTGCTTAGCCACGATGTGGGCTTCAGTGGCAACTGTGACTGAGTAGGAGAACTCTGGATACTATGGGAAATTTGAACATAGTGAAGTTGAATTTTAAGAAGAACAAGTCTTCAAGAGCTTTTTTGGGGGCTTGGGATATTGCTAAGAGGTAGGGTACTTGAATAGCAATCCTCAATATTGCAAAAAAAAAGTCATTCTTAAAGAGGGAAAGGTAAACTTTTACAACAGCTACAGGGATCCACAAAAGTGACTTATGACCAGAGACCACCTGCCCTAGACACAAACAGCAAATGGGTGAGAAGGAAGTCAAGCAAGATGCTGGAAAGTTCTGCTTACATTTTGAGCCTTATAATATAAAAGGGGTTGAGAACTTTGAAGGGTTTTCTCTTCTTCACCTGCATCAGATCTTAGGATCAGATATTTATATTTTGGAAATTCAATTTCCTTTATTTTCTTATCTCCTTCTACTTTCTTTTAAAACATGCTTATTGGTCTGTGAAGTTTTCAGAGAAAACGAGGTGAGAGGATTTACTTCACAAATGGGCCAGTCTTTTACAAAGGTCAGAGACGCATTCCTGGGATTTGAGACTGATGGTGGCAAATTGAATTAAAGTTGGAAAATCCTCAGATCTACACACTGTATGTCAAACCTTTTAGTGATGGTTAATTTTAGATGTCAACTTGACTAAAGAGCTAAAGGGTACCCAGATAATGGGTGAAACATTTGGGATGTTTAAAAGGTTGTTTCCGGAAGTGATGATCATTCGAACCAGTGAACTGAGTCAATAATATCCACTCTCATCAGTATGGGTGGGTATCATTGAACAGGTTGAGGGCCAAGATAGAATGAAATGCAGAAGGATGAATTTGCTCTCATCTGGAGCTGGACATTATTTTCTCCTGGCTTTCATACAACAGAACTCAGGTGTTCAGGCCTTTGGACTCAGACTCAGCACATCACTAGCTTTTCGGGTTCTGCAACTTTTAGATGGCACATTGTTGGGCTTCTTAGCCTCCATAATTGCATGTGCCAATTCCTAGATTCCCATAATGAATCTCTCATCTCCTTTCTCTCTCACCAGTTGGGTCTCTCTCTCTCTCTCTCTCTCTCTCTCTCTCTCTCTCTCTCTCTCTCTCTCTCTCTCTCCCTCTCTTTCTCTCTCTCTCTCTCCCCTATTAGCTCTGTCCCTCAGGTGAATTCTCACTAAAAAAACCCCCTTTCATTATAGACATTTCTTCTAGTGTTCATTTTTCCTTCAACTTGGAAGACTGTTTTCATGCAAATTGCATCATTTCAGAGAGGACTGCAACACTACCTCCCATCTACAAGCTCTTCTTGCAAAGTGACAAGGACACTGCTGTATGGAGTGGTGAGGATCTACATCCTCTCATTTTGAATTTAGGCAAGTTTTGACATCTGTGGAGTGATACCGTGTATCTTCCAAGGCTAGGATAGAAAGAGTAACATGTCTTCCACCTAACCTATTCTATTTTAGCATGCCAGCCTTGGAGCCCAGCTACCATGATGTGAGGAAGTCCAAGCAACCTGTGGAGAAGTCCACATGAGGATGAAATGTAGCCATGAGCTGACAAACCTGGTTAAAAGTCAGCAGAGCTCACTGGCCACAATGTAAGAGAGACATCTTGAAAGCAGAACCTCCATGTGCCAGGCAGGGAAGCTGACACCATGTAAAGCAGAGACTAACTGACCCGACCAACCCCTGCCCAAACTGCAGGTTCCTAAGCAAGCAAATTACTTGTTATTTTAAGATACTATGTCATTTTGGGCTGAGGTTTTATATGGGAAGTGAGCTGATATAGTTCCTTTATTATATAGACATGAAACATACTCTTTTGTGCTTATTTTGGGCAAATTTCTTCGATTTAGAGCTTCTTATTTTCCTCAGAAGAAGCTGTCCTAACAGCTATACTACCCTAGATTCTAGGGTAGGGGGTCTGCAGCCACCTAGGAAGATAAGAGATGGTGAGCAAGGTATAGTTTTTGAGTCATGCTTGTTCACTGAGTGTGAAGAGGGAGCGAGAGTTTCATTTTCTGCACCTGCACTTCTGATTGGTCACAGTTCATCTGTTCTCCAAGCACCATGGACATGTGTGGGTAGATGGTTAGGTGTAATTTAGCATAGAATGACAGACAAACTTGGAATTCCATATTTCCAAATGTAAACACTGCTGTGAGGTTAACAGAAGATGACAGGCATTCCCAAACATATAGTATTCCTAGGTAGATCTGTGCACTATTAGGGGCACTGATGACTAATCACGTACACCAAGGAGCGGCTCATGGGACTGGCTCATCTTCCTCCCTTATGTTCCTCTTGGATAGCTGGGATCCATGATGCCCTTGAATACCCATCTGGATGTCCACGCCAAGCAGGGGCTGCCACCTGTCCTGGATCCACAACTCAGCTGTATGTCAAGAACGAAAGATTTGGCTGATCTTGTTCCCTACTGTCAGCGGATGCAGTACTTCTCTTGAGGTGATCTGAAACTCAACTGGCACACGTTTGATATTAATGACGATCCTGAGCTCTCTCTGTGTATCAGTTTTCTTCCCTTTCCTCTCTACTGTCACTTTCTGGTTCCTCTCCTCCACTAGTAGAGATATCCAGAGGAATTCTCCTCTTTAGGTAGTTTCTTTGATCCCCTTCCCAACCCAACTTATGCTTTAACCTGTATGTAGTTTTTCTTTCCAATCTTACAAATAGCTTTAATTTCTCAGCAGAAACCACGATCTTGAATAGGACAAAGTGAGCAGTGATGCAAATATGACTGAGATGGATGGTGAGAGTGACTCAAACCTTTTCGTCAGTCTGCAGGCCACTCATAGAAAGTTTCTCTGCCCAGATGCTTCCCACTCCTCTGCTTGTCATATCTCAAAAAGAGGAGGGCCTTGGACTAGCCCTATGGAGACCAGTATTTGCCTTTAGGCCACATTAGCTGATTAGAAGTTCTGGAAGGGAAATAATCCTTTTGTCAGTTGTATTAGGCATCTTTTTGTTATTATAACAAAGTATCTGAAATAGATTACTTCATAAAGAAAAGAAGTTTATTTAGCACACAGTTTTGTAGGTTCGGGTGTATGGTACCTATAGTTCTGGTGAGGTCCCCATGGCAGATGACAATGGAGAAATGTATGTTGGGAAAGGCAGGTACATCTCAAATCAGGAAAGTGGGGGGAGAGACAGACAGACAGAGACTGAGATCAGGCTTGTTCCTCTTGTGACAAATCCTCTCAGGAGAACTACCAAGTGACCTCATGAGAATCACTTTTGGAGAGAAGGTCCTTACAATCTAAGTATCCCTCAGTAGGACTTACCACTTAAAGGTTCCTCCATTCCTCCATCTCCTGATATTGCCATGCAGCAAGGAAGCATCCAATCACATAACCCTTTGGGAAGATCCAATTAAACCATGCCCAATCCATAGCAGCAGCTTTGCAAATGGATTCCAATAAGGACCTGAGGGGGGTAGTTCAGAGGTAGAGGTGGAGTTTTTATTCTGGGACACGCTGCCTAGGAACCTGCATGTCAACAAGGTCTAGAGCTTCTAGCTCATTTCATAGCTCCAAGAAAGGCATCTCAGCCCACAAAGAGAATGGGAAGTAGTGGCCGCTGGGAAAGGGGTCCTTGGAGTGACCCATCATGAGTGTTTTTCTTGAGTGTATGGGTGGCTTTAGGTAGGAGATTATTCAAGAGCTCTGTTTATCCAGATAATACTCAGATGCTAACACTTCATGGTGGGCCCCAGTTTCCACCAGGGGTCCCAGTCTCCCCCTTCTGGATGGGCAGTGAGCTACAGTTCAGGATGCAGGGAAGGCTGTTCCTCCCTCATCCTTGCTTCTTGTTCTTGTAGGGGGCTTTATGTCCTAGAGCCAGGGCTCTGTGCCTGGTGGATGCCTTGAAGGATGGAATTCCTGAGCCCACCTTCACTGCCCCTCAGCCTTCCTTCCTAGGCTACTAGCCTATCCTGGGTAGTTGTGTGGCATTCACTCTTTGAAAGAACAAATGTCTTCCCTCAGAACATTGGTGTGAGTTGACTGTAGTCATGTTTCCATGACACTTATCTATTCCTTCTGCAAATACAACTGTTTTCGTGGGAGCAATGTGGAGGGGTCAGGGCAGGGAGACTGGGAAACGTGAGGGCCGTTCAGAGTCCTTACCTATCTTCCTCCGTGTGAATAAGAAGTCTGAGTCTCCTCCACCCCAGACTTCTAAGTCACTCACCCAATTCATCTTGGCTTTATGCAGCGCAGATGGGGCTACACCGAATGAGGTGAGGAGGAAAGGCATCCTGTGCCGGAGGAAGCAGAGTTTATTCAGGAGGGGGAAAACTTTTACTGCTCCAAGTTGGGATTTAGTAATGGTGAGCAACGCTGACCCACACTGGGGGAGGCAGTGTGCTGCACATGTGTTCCAGAGGGGTCCATGACACGCTGCAGCTGAGCCAATGACTCACTCTGAATCCTAGCGACTTTTAGAGGTCATTTTAGTCATCCCTTGCCTTCGGGCTGGATGGGACCTAACCATCGCGCTGGGTGGAGGTGGTGTGCCGTTCAGGGGGACTTTGTGCCGGCGCGGGTGGGGGAGGTGAGGCGCGTGTGACCTCTTTGAAGAGCTCTCCAGCGAAGGACGTTGCCCTGCGTTCCCCGCCTGCCCGCTCTGGATTTCCCCATCACTGAATCAGTATGGTCCTCAGGGAACTGCTTTTTGCTGGATGAAAACCGGATGTTGGGTTCCCTGGGTAGGCGGGGGCTCCATCCCCTCGGATCTGTTAGGGGTAATTGAGACTCCTAGGGTCCCGTTAGCCAGTCCTAGAAGCTAAAATTTCTTTCACCATAAACTTGCTATGCAGTGTGAACAGAGACCAGAACAGAGCAAAAATGCTACAACGCCTTCTCCCCGGCAATGCGCATGATTCTGCGGCTCTGTGCTAACCACTCTTCAACGCACCTTGAAATGGGCTCGCCTCCTTCGCGCCGTGACGGGCAGGCCGGCAAGCCAATCGACGCCCAGGTTTGTGAGCGGCGCCCAATGGGCGGGCTGCGGAGGCGGGCCCAATGCTAGGCTTTGCAGCGGACCTGGCTGAGCGCTGGCTCCGCTAGTAGTGCAGGTGCAGCTGCGCCGGGCCGGAGGCTGCGCCGAGGACCGGCCAGGAGGGATGGGGAGCGGGCCGCCGGGGCTGCTCGGGGACCGACGCGGGGCATAGTGGCGCGGGCGCGCGGGCGAGGCGTGCGGGCGCTGGAGCACTTCGCGATAGGATGAGGCTCCGGGCTGGCGCGCGGTAGTACTATGATTTGGTATGTGGCCACTTTGATAGCAAGTGTGATCAGCATCCGAGGGCTCGCGGCTCAAGGTGAGTTGAAGTGCAGCGTCCCTCCGCCTCGCTCCTGGCTCCCGCGGTGCCCGCCCCGCTTGGGCTCTGCCTAGCGCTGCCGGGCGCGCGCGGGCGGGGCCGCTTGGGAGCCGAGGTCGACCTCGCCCCCCGCGCTCGACCGTGCCGCGCGGTGGCCGGGGTCGGCGCAGTCTCCGCGCGGGCTCAGGGCTCCGCAGCTGTAGCAGTCGCGCGGGGCGCTGCCTGACCCGCACTTGCGCCCGCGCCCGGGACCGCCCAGCCCACGCGTGTCAGCCGCCAGAGGTCGGGTCGCACTCGCAGGGCCAGGGCCCCTCCGGAAGAGCTGCAAAGGTTGGGCCGAGGGACGCCCACTCTGGACTCGCCCCGCCTGGCATCACCCGCACCGGTACTGGCCGCACCCGGGCCTGGCAAAAGTTCCCCGGACGCGCGCGGATCTCCGCAGGCTTTCCCGGCCGAGAGGCCGCCTGGGGCGAGGCAAGCGCTGCACCCGGAGCCGGGCGCGGCTGCACCTTCCGGGGAGCCGCGCGAGGAGAGCCAGCGCGCCCGGGGGGCGTGCGTGCGCGCGGGCTTCTGCCAGGAGCCGCGCAGAGCGCCCCGCGAGCCTCTGGGTGGCACCCTGCTCCCGGCCCTTGTATGGCAGTAGCAGCGGCGCTGGAGGCTGCTGGCTCTCGGCGCGCAGACACCGCCCGGCCCGGCCAGGCAGCCCCTGCCCGCTCCTGGGGCCGCGGTGAGGTCCGCAGCGAGACTCGCTCCCTGCGGCGCGGTGCTGCTCGGTCTGCGGTTTTTGTTGCCTTGTGCAGTTCGCTTGTGCGTGTGGGGGGGGCGTTATCTGAGAAAGTTTCCGGATGGAATATGTCTCCGGGTGCTGCTTGGGAGGGGGCGCCTGAAAACAGAACAGCGAAGGAAGGGTTAGGAGAGGATGATTTCGTCAAGTGCTCTGTTGATCGGGGTGGCTTTGAAACCCCATGACTCAGGCGAGGACACCGTGGCGGAGTGCCTGCAGAAGCTGGGCGCGATGGGGCGGGTGCAGGGAGGGCTGGGTGTGCCGGAGAGAGTCCTCGCCTCCTTCTCCCGCTCCCCTGTCCACATGCAGTCTTCCATGCCCTCGTCCTCCTCCCCTAAGCTCTTTGGTATGTTCCTGGTATGGGACTGTCACTGAAAGCACACAAGGATGTGCTGGGATCTTTGAATAAAGAGACACAGAAGGGAGGCTCGGAAATAGCTCCCAAACCTAAGCCAGGGTGGGGGCAGTGGACTCTTTTACAAGTTTAATCACAGAGTCAAGGAAAACGGTGTTGTATTGCTGGGGCACACAGAATGACATACCAGGAGGAGGAAGTTCCCCATGGTGAAGACTGCTGGGATGAAGGGTAGAGAGGTTCTCTGCAGGGCTGCTTAGCCTGCAGCTCTCTCCGAAGTGGGGGAGACATGATTGCTTTTGGGGTCTTTTTAGCTGAAAGTGGCTCTACACATGGTGGTGAACAACCTAAGTTTAGAGTTAATTTTCTGGATTCAGATCTTGGCTCTACCACTGACCCCGTGACCTTGGACAAACTGCTCAACCTCTAAATGTCATTTGTCTCAGTGGAAAATGGGTTAACAGTATGAGCTTATAGATTTCTTTTTTGTTGGAGAGTTAGTGCTATAGAGAAATGAGTGGTTACCTGTTATATAGTATAAGCTTATGAAACATGATTATTTCACTATCACCGTGATAACTGGCTCCTCCTCACTTTCTTTCTGTTGGGCCATCCAGTGGACCAGGAGCTGGTGGGACGTTTGGAAGGCTATCTGGAGCTGAAACTCTATTTGGGCTGACCTTGTCCCCCACATTGCACAGGCACACATCTGTGAAGGGCTTGTGGCTTCAAAGCTGTTTGGAAGTGCTTCCCAAGGTGCACAAAACTGAGTATGATTACCGCAGGAGGCTGTGAAAGGACACAGAGCCCAGCCCCTGGAGGGGTGGGTGCCTGCTTACTCAGGAGTATCAGCCAGTATTGGGGCACTGCTGAGCCTTGGGGGAAAGCTCAGCTGTCCTCAGGCTAAACTCACTGAAGGGATGGCTTCTGGGGAGATCCCTGAACTGGAGGACCTAGAGATGTCACTCTAGGATCTGGCTTCCAACAGAGGGTGAAAGGGAGGCGGACCAGGCTGGGGTGAAACTCAACCTCCTCCCATGGAGTGGGAGAGGGATTGGCCTCTTCCTTTTGACTTGGAGGTGGTGAGGTCAGTGGAGAGGTACAGAGGTGAGGAGGAGAGGGCTACTAATGTGTCCTCAGCATCCCAGGTGGGAGGACCCTGCACCAGGCCCAGCTGATTGCACCCTCAGGCAGGGGAGGGAAGTCTGCTTTTCATCCCCAAGACTACCTTCTGTCTGCCATTGAGTCTCTGGATTAGCCTGACTCCAGCATCCTAAAATCAAATGGGTTGTGACTCAGGGCCTGCTACTAGTTGAAGCAGTGTCCTCTAATCTCTACCTGGCATGATCTACTCTTCTTTCTTTCCAAAATGGAGATGGGAGAGAGGAGGTTCAAACCCAGGGGGCAATTGAGAAGGACCTGGCTGAGGAAGTGCCAGTGTGTGTGTGTGTGTGTGTGTATGTGTGTGTGCATGTGTGTGTGCGTGCGCATATGCGTGTATGTGTCCTGTGCTCACATGCTAAAGGCAAGACTGTCTGGCAGCATGCATGCTTGGAGAAGCTGGGGAGGTGGGTGTTGGATAGTGCATGGTGTGGGGCAGTAGGAAGTGTCAGCTTTTAGCTGTTGGCCTGTGACCTGACGTAGGCCAGGCGGTGGAGTTGTTAGGGCCCAGCTTCTATGTGCTTTCATGTTCATGGCTCCAAGACAGAAAGTGATGGAAAGTTGGCATCTGGTTACGCAAGGAGCAGAGGCTGCCTCTTGGGGAGATGTGCAATGGCATCTCTGCCCCCAGCCTGCACCTCGCTGCTTCTCCTGGTGTCTGCCTTTCCCGTTTGCCCTCTGCCCATCCAGGGCACCAGCTTTCAGAGCCTGGCCCTCTTTCTCTTAGCCTTGCTTGGCACCTACTTGTCTTGCTGTGGGGGTGAAGATGAACCAAGAGAAGGCTGGGCCTGAGAGTGAACCAGTTCTCTTTTCCATGAGAGCCTCACCCACCTTGTCCTGTGGCCTTCTCAGCCAGAGTGCAGGGTCTCCAGGGAGTGAGTGCCCCTGACTGCTTCCTAGGATGGGCTGAGTAGCTTGTGTGAGGAGTGGATCTAAATGGTAAAAAAGCAGTAATCAGTGAGAACTTCCAGTTGTCTGAAGGTGTGTGTATGTGTGTATACACGTACATGCGTGTGCACACCTGTGCGTGCATGTTCATGTGCCTGTGGATACACTGCATATGCATATATACCCATAAGCATGCATGCATGTGTCCACACCTGTACATATATGTGTGTGTGTGTGTGTATTCCTGTATGTGCATGTGTGTGCATACAGGGTTATGTCTATGTACCTGCAGATGCAAGCACATGTGTGTTGTGTGCACACGTGTGGAATGTGGTGGCATGGCAGGGACAGCTAGGTACAGGTGTGAGGTAGCAGCCCCTCCTCCTGTTGCTGTGGGTGGCAGTGAGACTACACTTGCTCTAGCAGACTCTTCTGTGCACCTGAGGTGAGGAGCCCAGCACTTACCAGCCCAGGGCTGTGTTGAAGGATGCCTGAGGTTCCGGAGAACAAGCCTGAATAATGGGAGAGGGGCTGAGCTGTGCAGGGGTGCTTTAAACAGAGGAGGGCTGTAGCTTCGCTAGCAGTGCATGTCACCCTCCAGATAGAGTGGGGGCTGTGTCCCTTGGGAGGAGGGGGGATGCTGGGGAGGCAGCTCAGTGGCAAGCCCTACCCCTGGGTATTGCCCATGCTGTGGGCCTGGTCTGCCGGAGGCACTGACCTATTTTTCTCAGGAATCTTCCTGCTCTCTCCTGCATGAATAAGCAGGAATGTGGTGGGCAGATACGGCCCGAAGTGAAGATTTTAAGAAAGAGCCGTAGGGGCCGGGCCGGGAGGGACGTCCCAGCCACGTTGCCTTCAGCCCAGCCTCTGTCCCTGAGGTCCCCTGGCTTCCCTCCTGGTCACATGTGCCTGAGAGCAGACAGGCACACACCGTCGAAGGTGAGTCACTGTCCTCGTTTTCTGGCTTCAAAGTAGGAAATGTTGATGCTTCGCTGGAGTAAATACGCAACTTCAGCCTCCTTCTTAGTAATGGTGCCTGTCAGGCTCCTTGGCAGTAGCCTTGCCTGCTTGGGGACACACAGCATGTGGCAGGCCTCTGCCCAGGTGGTGGGGTGCAGGTTGTGGGGGTGGGGGTGTGGCTTCACATATCTGCGGCAAGCCATTAAAGGAACAGAACTGAGATTAGATTACTGACTTCCTTCCTGGCAGTTGCTCCTGGGGAAAGGGCTCTTGGAAATACAATCTAGCAGAGCAAATTAAAGTTGCTAACAGCACCACTGGCTCCCTGGCTGCTGCAAGAGCCCAGCTGGAAGGGTGAGTGGGGAGCTGGGGTTCCTGCCCACCTCCCTAAGTGCCTTGCTGTTCACAGTGTTGCCGGGTTATCTGGCTGGGCCCACTCCAGGCTTACTGAACCCTCAGAGGTTTGATGGGTAGGGAGCTGGGAGCGCAGTGAGGGTGCCCTCTGAGGGGGGTGGAGGTTCTCCCTAGAAGCACAGGGATGCCCAGGAAAGCCTCTGAGCTTCCTGCTGGTGAGGAGGAGGGCAGGGCACCTGGCGTCCTGGGCATGGGTCTCTGCTCTTTGTCTGGCCCTTGGATGCTCATCACCCTGGCGTGGGCAGTAGGGAGCCAGCCCTCCGCCTGCCTTGGGCAGGCACCTCCCACTTTGTGAGTGCCAAGTCTGCCAGCTTCCTGGGATCTCCTGGAGCTCCTGGCTTGTTGAGGAGGAGGGATTGGGGACTATTGGGGGCCGAGCCTTTTTGGGCTCAGCAGGGATTATTTTTAGGTTGGCAGATGGAGGTGGCGGTGGCTGTCGCTGGTATTATTAGACAACAGGCCTGTGGTTTGAGAGTCTGCTGCCCAGAGGAGGAGGAAGAAGAGGAGGCTGCCGCTGGGTCTATACTAATGAGCTGCAGAGCCTGGTGCTCAACTTCATCCTTCCCTTCCTTGGCCCACCACCAGAATGCAGGCTGGGGCCCCAGGGTCTTAGACATAGCACTGTTCACCCCTGTCCAGCTGCACTCTGAGACAGGCCCGCTCCGAGAGCCTTCTCTAGTTCTCCTGGGCAGTAGGATCTGGACTCTCAGAACCTGTTCAGAGTATGGGGTCGGGGCAGCTGAGCTCTTCCTCAGTGCTGTAGGAAGCATGGTGGTAGGGGAGAGGCTTTGCTCCCCTGGCCTGAGTGGAGTAGAGTGGGAATCGTGATCCTAGCACCTGTTACCTGGGTGATTTTGGGGAAGCCATGTAGCCTCCCATGCAGACAGCTAACCTGGTGCTGGGGCCATCTGTAGATATGCGGTGAGATTTATGCATTTCTAGCACAGAGCCTGGTGTGAAATGGTGCTTTGCTGTGTGTGTTCAGTTTGCCCACTAGCTCTGGTGTTTTCCGGCTGCCTGCTTCCCTCTGGCTTTGAGCATTTCCTCTTGTAGGATCTGTCCTCCTCTAGCTTTTCTCTGGCAGACGAGCTCCAGGTTGTGAGTGTTGGGCGTGGGGCTGTGCCAGGCCTCGGAAGGCCTTATGGTTCTGGGCCTACAGGGGGTCTGCTGGCAGCTACGACCTCAGATACCCACTGAGTGTCACCTGGCCTGGGAATGGAGACTTGTCTTCTGTGGGGCTTCCCAAAAGGTCAGCCAGCCCAGAGGGGGCAGCCTCAGTCTCTTGCCCTAGCTTTTTCCTTCCTGCCAGGTGGCTTAGCTCCAGAGTGGGGAGGGAAGACCCTCAAGGTGCAGTTCACTGGCTTCTCACAAACGGCCTGCATCTCACAGTCTCTTCCTGCTGCGCTCTACCCCTGCCCTGTACCTGCCCACTGCCAAGGCCAGCTTCTCCCTGGAGGGAGACAGCCCAGCCCCTGGACTGCTGTGAAGGGGAAGAATCTGAGCACCCCTGTGCTCCTGCTCAACCTGCCCCCTTGGTCTCCCTGCTCTGAGGGTCTGTCTCTGACCCAGTGTCTGTCATGCTGTGTGCGGCCGGGCTGGGCTGTGTCCAGCCTGCAGGGGGCCCATCTGTGCCCCTTCCTCTGCTTCTTAAGTCTTTCTGGCCTGGGTTTGGGTTTGGTTACCCCTGTATTTGAGTTTATTTGTCCTCCATCAAGCCCCTCTTCCCCTTTACTGCCAGCCTGATTACTTTGTCCCTTTTCCTCAGCCTGAGATTTTCTGGAGTGTTGTATTAGACACACTTGGCTCAGAAAGGATCAGGCTTTAGAGAAATGCTTGTGAGTGACGGAGTGAGAGTGCATGCTGTGCATTGCATGTGCATACGTGCGCGTGCGTGCGAGAGTGTGTGCATGTGTGTGGGGGGGAGGTGAGGAAGAGCAGGTGAATATTTTAGAATCCAGAAAGCAATGTGTGGAGGCTGGGTCCTGGCTGCCCCACTGTCTCCTTTCAGAGAAGCTGTCTCGTCCATTCTGTGACCTCTCTGGGGTGTCTTCTCTGCAGCTCTTCTCTAGGGTGGACAGTGTCCTTGAGAGGAGCTGCTGGGTGAGTGGGTACCTGCTGCCTTGGGGTGGGCTTCACTCTGGAGGCTCCCTACTCAGCCTGGGGCTGGCTGGGCCAGAGGGAGGCGGGGCCTGGCGTCCTCACCACCCTGGGAAGGAAGGTGTGAAGGAGCTACCTCATTGCCATGCAGTGAGAAGGAGGCTGTGCTGGGTGCAGATGAGCAGCAGATCATGAACCCGTGTGGAGGCCACCGACCCTTTGGCATCACCCCCGGTGCCCTCCATCCCAGCAGCCCATTCTGCAGAGCCAGGCTGCACTGTTCGGGATTCCTGGCTGCTCCCAAGCTCTAGAGCCACAGATCCTGCTGTGTGGCCCACTCAGGACCCCTGGACCCCCAGGACCCCTGGTGCCCGAGAGTGCCCCTGCTTTGCATCCCCCAGGCATCTATAGTTTTTCTCATCTCCTCCATCTGTGCTGCAGACTATTATTGCATGTCTTGCACACACACCTGTATGTGGTCACACAGATGTGCACATGTGCTCACATGTGCTGCTTCTCCTGCTTCCTGTGGTGGTCACTGCCTACCCCTTCCAGGCCAGCACTGGCCTTTATGCTCCTGGACACAGCAGCAGCCTCATCCTTCCCAGGTGCCCAGGTTTGGGGAGGTGCCTGCTGCTGTGCCGCCCCCCCCCGCCCCCCACCAGGACTGCTTGACCAAGGGAGCCTGAAGCAGGCTGGGGGTGGGAAGCTGGGAAACCTGCTGGGGCCCTGGGCAGGTGAGTGCAACACTCTGCTCTGCTCCAAAAATACTCTGTGATCTTAGCTCTTTCTCTAGAAAACAGTGATGTCACCAGGAGCCAATGGGCTTCTGGAAGGGCTTGCCGCTGCCGCCTCCTCCTACCGCAAGTTGCAGGGGGTTGGGGAGAGAACAGGGCGCAGAGACGCACAGATGATAGACAGACAGACCTGAACTCACAGACATGCAGCAGAGACAGCCCCTCACACAGAAAAGCAGCCCAACAGACAGCCATGGGCCCTGCCCCCTACACAATGGCACATAGGCTTATAGAACCTGAAACGGAGACAGGCAGGCAGGTAGACAGACTGATTCATGTGGTAGGAGCAAGGGTAAGAGACAGAGAGAGAGATGCTGACTGAGGGACATGGGGAAGAAGACAGACTGACAGTAGAGAGAGGAAAAGGGAGAGGGAGAGAGTGCCAGAAAGGAGTATGAGACGGACATATGAGCTAGAGATAGATGGACAATAGAGAGACGCAGAGGAGACAGAGACAGAAAAGGGACAGAGACAAACTCAGAGGAGACACAGACACACACACACACACACACACACGCACAGGCACAGGCACAGGCACACGTGGCCAGACAGACATGAAGGACAGATAGAACTGGAACCCTCTGGGTCAGGGGTGTCTGAGCTCCACTGTGGTGCTGTTCAGTCCGGGGAGGGAACCAGGATCGGCTGCTGTCCAGGTGCTGCCTAGGTGTCTGTGCTCAGCTGGGGTAGAGGGGAGGGGTGTGGAGAGCTGTGGTCAGTGTGGGAGTGGTGGGTGCTGGGAGGCAGGGCTGAGGCCACCCCTTGGCTGTCCCTGTCACTGGGTGTCCTAGGCTAGGTGACCTTGGATCTCCCTCAGCTTGGCAGTCCCAAGGTTGAGGAGTGTCTGCTAGAAGAGGCTGCATCCTGCTCGGGGCCCAGGGTGGAGCTGCACTGAGTGGGCAGCACTCCTATGGGCCAGCCTTGCGGCTGGGCTCTCCTGCTTGCAGCTTGGGTGGGGGCGGGGCTCTGTAGCCAGGATGGGTGGTCCCTCTAGCTGTCTCCTTCTGATGTCCTCTGCCAAAGCTTGGTGGGGGCTGCCTCGGGCCTCCTCCCTCACCCCCAGCATCTGCAATCCTGATGGTGATGTCTGGGGCATCTTGGGGAATCTGATAGATCTGAAGCTTGGAAACCAAGGGCTGCAGCCTTCCCTCCCCTCTGCAGCAGGGCTGGCGCAGTGCTGGGAGGAGGGGCTGCAGAGGCCCGCTCTGCCGGCCGATGGGGTTTCCCTCTGGTGTTGCCGGAGCAGCCTGGTTTAGCTTGTTAGGGATTCCCTGCTTCTGCGTGCAGCGCGCTGGTTTAGTGCTGGAGCACCAGGCTGAGGGCGGGGCGGAGGAGGCGCTGCCTCTGTGGGAATCATTTTGCTTCAGGAGGAATGTTGCACACCCGTGGCAACTCCACCCAGGGCAGGACCTCTACCTCCCTGTCCTCAGCTCCTTTAGACCCTGGGGGAGACAGGATTATGCCTGCTGCATTCTGGGGTGGGAGAGAGATGTTCTGGCTTTTTCCCTGGCCACCCCTGTTTGTGGGACCCCAGGATAGAGGGGATATGAGTGAGATGGTGTAGGGCCTTGAGGGGCTGAAGAGGTAGGAGTGAGGAGGGAGAGAGAGGCCTGTCTGATGTGAGCATGAGGCTGCTGGGGCAGGAACACTGCCACCCTCCCGTATCCCAACTTGGCTGTCCCCATAGGTGCCCACGGCCTGCGAGAGGAGCCTGAGTTTGTGACCGCTCGTGCTGGTGAGAGCGTGGTCCTGCGATGCGACGTGATCCACCCCGTGACGGGACAGCCCCCACCCTACGTGGTAGAGTGGTTCAAGTTTGGGGTCCCCATCCCTATCTTCATCAAGTTTGGCTACTACCCACCCCACGTGGACCCTGAGTATGCAGGTAACACGGGGTGTAGAGGGTTGCCCTCTTGCACTGTTGCCCTCTGCACTTGGGCCTTCTGTTCTGTCCACCCTGGCCTCGGTGATCACCTGAGGCTCCCAAAGCCCTTGCCTGGGTGCTGCGCTCTTTTTAGTGCAGTGGCACCAGGCCGAGGAGGGGTGGGGCCGAGGAGGCTGCTGGCTCTGTGGGAAGCGTCTTGCTCTGCCAGTCCTTTCTCCTCCAGCCCTGTTTTCTGTTTCCTTCCATCCCTGCCTCCTTCTCCTGTCTTTGAACTCTGCATTTTTACTAAGTGGCAGAGGCAAGGACATAGGAAAGGGCACAGGAGGAGAGGTGGGCGTGATACAGTGGAGGATGGAGAGGGCCAGGAGCGCAGGACATTCTAGACAGGGGCTCTGCAGGGAGGGCACAGGGACCCCTGTCCAGAGAAGCAGGGAGTCATGGCCCCATCTGCCACCAGGTGTGGCACAGCTGGGGCTTCAGGATTTGCCACCTTTCTGTGCCCACTCCCTCTCTCCAGGTTCTGAAGCTGGGCATCCTCCTGGACTCGTCCCTGCTTCCCCACTAGGAGTCTCCAGGCTTGTTTGTGTCTGCCTTGCAGTGACTCTGGTCTCCCTGTGACTCACTGCTGCTGTCTGCCGGGCTGGGCTGTGCATGCACACACACACACACACACACACACACACACACACACACGCACACGCACATGCATGCTCAAGTGTTTGCTGAGGTCCAGAGGAATGGACGAGACAGAAAAGACTCTTCATTCACTCTTGTCTCTCAGAATTGCCTTTTTCTCCTGATATTTCCTTGTTGGTCTCTTCCACCTGAGCCTGTTTTTCACATTCTCCTTCTGGCTAGGGTTGCTGATGCCCTGGGCCTTAGGCAGACTGCCAGTCCCAAGGCAGGACACAGAAGTGGCTCTTGACCTGGAGTCGAGGGCTAGGCGGGAGCTGATGCTGAGGAAGTGGCTTCACGTCCTTCGTGTCCCAAGGGCAGGACTGGCCTCCTAATGGAACTGAGGAAGAGTGATTTGGGGTCTTGCTGTATCTGTTAATCTGTCCCTTGCACTCAGGGTTCTAGGCCCATTACCCTCAGCTCCTGGAGTGCTGGGCTTTAATGAGAGTTGTAGCTGGCAGCAGGACTTTCAGGGCCTGGTGTTGGGGCCTCCACGCCCCATGGGAAGGGAGACAGGGATGGCACTGGGCAAGGCCATCCTGGGCACCTGGCTGGGGCAGGGATGTTGTTTGACCTCTGTGGGGCCTGTGGTTGCCCCAGACTTATCCTCTTCTGTCTCCACCTCCCCCCTTTCTCTCTCTCCTCCCTCTCAGCTTAGTATCCATCATGTATCATGCTTTTCTTTTGTTCTAAGAGGTCTGCAAAGAATAGGTGTATTCTCATGGGCCAAGGCTTTTCTCAGTGCTGAGCAGCTCCCTGGCTGGGCTGAGGCTAGCTGAGAGGGAACAGTGGCTCCCTAGAAGGAGGTTGTCCTGCCTCTCCCTCTGCTACCTGCTGCTGGCGGAGGTGGGGCTGCTGTCATCTCAGCCCGGCCCTGGGAACTGGCCTGAAGGTCACAAGGTGTCCCTGTGTTGGCTGGTGTGGGAAGTGGGAGGAGCTGCTGACCTGGCCCTGACGGCCTCCCTGGCTTCTGTCCGCTCTCTCCCCCAGGCCGGGCCAGTCTTCATGATAAAGCATCCCTGCGGCTGGAGCAGGTGCGCTCTGAGGACCAGGGCTGGTATGAGTGCAAAGTGCTCATGCTGGACCAGCAGTATGACACCTTCCATAATGGCAGCTGGGTGCATCTCACCATCAATGGTGCGTATGGGCCTCTTCTGGGGTGGGGGCTGCTCCAGAGGAAAGCCCTGTCCTGCCTGCCTGCTCGGCTGTCCCCAGCCCTGCTGCTACAAGCTGGAGTCCCAGGAGATCCTGACTGGCTCCTGTCATTCTCCCCTGCCGCTTCTCTCTGTGGAGCCCCTGAGTCCCTGGGGTGCCTGGGAACGGCAGGCTCTGTGTGGCAGGTGGTGTCTGAGCTTCTCTGGGGATGTGTGCTCTGCTTCTGCACACCTAGAGTTAAGGTTAAGCCTCTGTGGGGGGCCAAATAGATCATTGCTAGTATCCTGGTCTGGGGTCACCTGCCTGTCTGGAATGAACCCTCCTTCCAGTGGGATTTCAGGAGTTTCTTTTCTTAGGTGGGCGTTGTAGTTTCTAGTTAAGTGCATTTATTTGAGTAATAAGTTTTTGAGGGTCTGCTATGTGCCCAGCCCTGTACTAGATGAATGGTAAATGCTGTCCTTGCTCATATGGGCTTTACCAGCTCAAAAAATATAGGAACAGATTTAGTGGCTGTTATTTATGGCTCAGGTTAAGTGGATCCTGCTGTGTACAGGTGCTTTTCAAGTATTGGTGGGGATGGGCAAGCTGGGGTGAGCTTACCCAGTTCCTGAATTGGCCTAGGCTATGGGCCTGAGTCCATGGTGTATAGACTTAGGAAGCTGGGCTTTCAGGGTCTCCTGCAGGGAGAGTCCCTGCTTTGTGTCCCTGGGAATCCCTGCCTGGGAGGGGGTGCTCTGGAGCAACCGGGAGGATGGGCAGCCATCCCCACAGAAGGAGAGGAATGGGATCTTTTGTTTTAGTTTTAATTTGCTCTTTTGGTTGACACTTACTCTTTATTTAATTGTTGACAAAAGTATACTGAGCATCACCATATCACAATACTGTGCTAGTCTTTGATGGTTTGATGGCATGAGTGTTTGGATCTGCCACATGCAGTGTGGTGCTTGTGTTTTGGTGTATGAGGCTGTGGGTACTGTGGTTAGAAGAGAGAAATTGATGTTGCTCCTATCTTGGAAGCTTTTCTTGAAATTGATCTGCCCAGAAGCATGGCTCATTTCACCTACCAGCGAGTAGTAGGGTTGTCAGACCTGTGCTCCTTCTAGGTCTGAGAACTTGTCTAGAATCTTGGAAGAACGATGTATTTTTACATTTAATATAATTTTATTTTTTGCAATGCTAGGGACCAAACCAGGGCCTTATAGATTCCAGCCAAGCACTGGGTCACTCCTCAGTCCTAGAGCTGAGTACTTTAGCAAGAGGGCTGGCAGGAGACTTTAAGGACGGTGTTGACTCAGGCAGTAGATGAGGATGGCTCCTGCCAGTCAGTCCCCAGAGCCTGACTGCAGGCAGATTTTAAATCTTGGGTGCTTTGTCCTTCACACCCAGCCAGCTTTGAGTCACCTCCCTTTGATGCCAGCTGTTGTATGTATGTGGAATGTAAACTCCTCCTAATATTAGTCAACATAGCATAATTACAAAGGTAAATCCTCTGCTCCAAGCTTTGATGATTGAACACCAAGGTAAGCATCCCGACATGCCTCCCTTTCTCCCTCATGCCCTTCCTTTCCTAAACAGAAGGAAGGAGTGAAGCCACCTATTGGAGCAGCCTTGTTCGTTGGTAGTGTCTACGCCAGTATGCAGATAGCACATGGCAAATTACTCATGTGACCAGAAAGGAGAGTTTAGTTTGGAGTTGTGTGTTCCATTGAATGCCTGTCTTAGCAGGAGTGAGAGTTGGTTCTTTGGAAATTCCTAATTGCTCAGAGTGGAATCAGTGTGAACAAGACTTGTGAAAGATTTGGTTTATTTCATAAGCCTATTCCATGCTAGCTTTGTAATCCTGGGCAGGTCAGGTTACTTCTCTGAGCTTTGGTTTCCTTGGTTAAAAAAAACAATGACTTTTGCAGGGTTGTCGTGAGGATTCAGTGGAAATACGTGAGCATGTATCTTGCACTGTGTCTGGCTCATTAATTACACGTATAACTAGGGTAAGATGCTGGCCCTCTCTTCTCAAGAAAGAAAAAGGATAAAGCCAGATGAAGATGTTGTTAGCAAAGTGGTCAGGCTGGAAGACACAGACAACTTTGGTCATTGGAACATCCTTGTGAATCCAGCAATGACGACCCATTCAAGACCAGTTCTTGAGGCTCTACTCTATGTCAGCCTCTGGGGCCGCGTGGCAGGGACTTTTAAGGAGACCTCCAGAAACAGTCAAGTCCAGAGATGATTGCCAGTGGGGTTTGGAGGGACAGCTTACTAGAAGAAGTGGCCTCTCCTGAGCCCTGGTCAGGGAGGGATTTAGCCAGGAGCTGGTGGGAGGTGGAGACTCTGGAAAGAGGAAGCAGTGTGTCTCAGAGCCCTGAGGGAGGAAGGAGAGTGGCTCCTTCAAGGAACACAGGCAAGGGTAAGGAGTGCTGGGCAGAAGTGCTAACATGCTGCACCATCTGCCCATGCTCGAGAGCCAGACGTGGCTTCAGACTGTGATAGAGCAAATGCCATGACCAAGAAGTTCGCTGCATAGTAGTCAGAAGAATGCAGATGCCTGCCTTCATGAGAGACATTTCTCTCTCTTTCTCCTGAGTCCTGAGGTTCCATCCAGCACAGATATTTCCAGCATTCCTTTGCTTCCAAACTAGAATGTCTAATGTCAGGCATTTTCTGACCGGGATCACCTTTGGAAATTGAAAGGCCAGTGAAAAATTAGAATTACAAATGGTTTCATTCCCTTCTGTGTTTTCTTTGAAGAGCAGTTGGATGGAAAGAAACCCAATTATTTCTTTATCATATATAAAATGAGAAGGAAGCCCAAGCCGAGGTTTCCGTTAGGCCAGTGAATTACTTGGAGGAGGGGCCAGCCTGTTTCTAACCTGCACTATTAATTATAGGGCACTTGCAGAAAGAATTAAGCCTGGAAATGCAGCTGGCAAGCTAACACCTAATTCAGTAAATAATCGAGAGTCAAACCATTATTTTCCTGAAAACTCGAAATTGTTCAAAGTACTTTCCTGATTAGCACCTAAATAATAAAGTAATTATGTAATTAGTAATTAATTTGTCACTCCAGGACATAATTTAATTTATTATCTCTTCTTTTAAGTTTGATACAAGAGGTAATAGAGGCTGGGGCTGTGTTAAGTGTGTTTCAGGGGCTAGGCAGGGGAGGCAGGGCTCTGCAGGTTGTGGGCATGCCTGCCCAGGGCTTGGGATCAGGGCTCGAGGCTCCCTTTACAAGGGCTAGGGATGGCTTCCTGTCATGCTTAGTGTATTCTTAGGTGCTGGTGGAGAGTTGGTCTTTTTTTTGAGAGTTGGCTTTTTGTGGATGTGTTGTGCACACGTGTGTGTGATGAAGTGTACCTCCTCCACATTCACCGTCCCTCTCCACGTGCCATGTGCCTGTGCTCGGCCAGAGGCTTTGGGGTCTGTAAGCCAAAGGTTCTTTCCAGAGTCTTGCTCTTGAGATGTTCAGTGTATTTGCATTTGCGGTGGTCTGCGGTGTATGTTGTATGCCCTCATTTATTTCATTCATTCAGCAAAGGGTGTTAAGCACTCTGCCAAGTGCTGCTTGACCAGGGAGTTGTTATAACCACTAATGGGGACAGTTTAGAAACAAATAACATGGGCTTCAGCTAGTGAGAAGTACTTTTTTTTAATATGTGGTTTTGTTTTGTTTTGTTTCGTTTTGCTTTGTTTTGAGATAGGGTCTCACTGTGTAGTGCAGGCTATCTTGAACTTGCTTGTATAGCCCAGGCTGGCCTCAAACTCACAGCAATCCTCCTGCCTCAGCCGCTTGAGTGCTGGGACTATTGGCATATGCCACCATGCCTGGAAAGAAGTGCTTTAAAGGAAACAAAACAGCAAGGTGTAGGGATGCTGGAGTGTCAGATCACATGCGCTGACCAAGTGAGGCAAAGATGGCAGGTAGCAGATGCACTGAGCACAGGCAGTGAGATCTGAGTATAGAATTCTAGGCGGAGAGAACTGTACATGCAAAGGCCCAGAGGTTGGAAGTTCTTGCCATGTTTCAGGAAGATAAAAAAGACTCATGCAATTAAAGCACAGGGAGTAGAAGTGTGTTGGGAGATGGGCTTGGTGGGGAATGTCCCAGTCGTAAAGCCTTGTAACTTGGTCTTGAGGGCTTTGTGGAGAGGTGGGAGCCCTCCTGAAGCTTCTTAGTACTTCAGTGGCTTGAAGGGGAGGGGATAACTAATAAGACTTCTTTTGAACATATGCCTACATTGAGCAAGATCTTTTCCACAGTGTTATGTCATGTATTTGTCACATCAATTCTAGAGGGTACATGCAGGATTTCCAAAGTTATGTAGCTAGGTCTTTTTTTTTTTGAGACAGGGTCTCACCTTGTAATTCAGGCTGGCTTTGAACTCTGTGTAGCCCCAGCTAGCCTCAAATTTGCAGCAATCCTCCTGTCTCAGCTTCCTGAATGCTGGGATTACAGGTGTGTACCACTATGCCTGGCTTGCAGCTAGCTCTTAAGCTTAGGTCTCAAGCTTGGAGGGTCTTGAGGAACTCCAAGTCCCATGTGGTGGATCTCAGGGTGGTGTTCAGAATGGGACTGCCTTGCCCTGCTGAAAGACTGCAGCACCCATGGTCTGAGAGATTAAGATGGACGGGGTTGCTTGGACAAGCAGCTCAGCTCAGGGGAATGGGACTGAGTCTCTTGAAGCTGATTCTCCAACCAGGGTGGAGTTTTAATCACAGCTCCAGTGCAGAGGAAGATGACCTGCACTGGTAGAGGGGAACTGAGGAGGCAGCTTCCCATCTTCATTATCCACAGGAGCCAGAGGGGAATGCAGGTGGATGGTTTTCCTCTGTGCAGAACTAGACTGCAGCCTGGGGCCGGGTCTGTGTCAGGCTTAGGGCTAATGGCAAATGCTGGGGAAATGTGAGGGCCTGGCTGAGCCAGAGTGCAGGGGTGGGGTCCCCTAAGGGGAGACACTGAAGGGTGGTAGAAGATTGTGAGGAGTCCTGTCCTATTGATATAGTGACTTTAGTGTGAGCACAACAGCTTCTCCTTGATAGATGCTCAGTAAACATTTCGGTGGGAAGTAGCCAAGTTTGATGGGAAAAGCATAAAATTTGGCCCAGCTAGATGGAGATTGGATCCCAGGTCACCCCTCCCCTATGATCCTCACCAGCCTGCTTTTACCGCCTCCCACTTTGGTCCTCGGTTGTCCTCACATCCTGCATCCTGCAGGTTGCAGTGAGAGTTCTGCGCACGCGTGCGTGCGTGCATGCATGTGTTTGTATGTGTGTATGTGCATGATCCCATTCCTTACTTTTGTGATCTCTCTTGCAGCCCCTCCCACCTTTACAGAAACACCCCCCCAGTACATCGAGGCCAAGGAGGGGGGCAGTATTACCATGACCTGCACAGCTTTCGGGAATCCCAAGCCTATCGTCACCTGGCTCAAGGAGGGGATGCTTCTCAGTGCTAGTGGGAAGTACCAGGTGAGCGCCACTTATCCTGCTTTCCCTGCGGGTCCCCCCTCTCTCTGCAGCTGGATGGCTTCAGGTGTCCTTTCTGTCACCTGCCTTCAGCATCCCCCAGTACACATGTCCCTTAGCCTTCCCGGCCCAGATTCTCTGACAGCGTCTCTACCCGGGGGTTGCGTTGGTGGGGCCCACGAGTGAGTGCTGAGCTGTCTGTCCTTGGCCCCCAGGTGAGTGATGGCAGCCTGACGGTGACGTCCGTCAGTCGGGAGGACAGAGGTGCCTACACCTGTCGGGCATATAGTATCCAGGGGGAGGCTGTCCACACCACCCACCTGCTTGTCCAAGGTAGGGGAATTCTTCATCCTCTGCCCATCCTGAACTCTTACAGGGGCCTTCTGGCAGCTGGCGGAGACAGACAGACTGGGAAGAGCCTGACAGAGGCTCCTGGGTCCCGAGTACCTCATGGTCAGATCTCTAGCCCTGGCTCCCATGGGAAAACGCATTGCAGAGTGCCAGGGAGGCCCTGGGCTGAATAGGTTTCTGGTTTCTCTCTGTCTAGATAGCATCCCTGCTGTGCCTCCATCTCCCTGGGGAAGTGAACTTCCTTGGGTTGTCTGTCCATTAGTGATGACATCATATCTTGGTTACTTTTCTCTTGTTGCTGAGACAAAATACCCGACACCCAAAATTAAGGAAGGAAAGGTTTATTTAGTTCACAGTTTGTGGAGGTTTCAGTCCATTCTTGGCTGGCTCGAAGGCAGAGTGGCACATGGCAGAGGGCAGCAGTTCATGGTGGTAGAAGACAGCAAAAGCAGCCAGAGCAAAAGGGAGGAGCAACGGCAAGCAGCCTCTTTCCCTCCCTCACACTGTATGCAAACTACTCGCCCCAGGGCAGGTACAGCACTCACATCCATAATCCCAACATTGGACCATGAATCAATCATAAACTCCAAAAGCCTTCCCCATGACTGCATGTGGCTTGGGGGGGACACCCAGACACAAGCCATAACACATCAATAAGTAAATGTGGGGAAGCAGTCCAAGCCCCAGGCATTTAAATAACAGCAAGGCCATTTGGTACAGCTGGGTCTGCGTGGTCAGCACCATGAGGTGCCAGGGGTTGGGCTGGGCACTCACTGCGTAGGGCGGGTGGGGTCCCCTGGAGGGGGTCTGTCTTCCCTACCACCGTCTGCTGGGACAGGGGGTGGAGACAGCTTTGTCCCACTGACAGAGCTGCTGTGGGGTGCACATACCCGCTAGGGCTGAGCAGTGACCAGGGCCAGAGGTCTCTGCAGCTTGCTAGAGAGCCTGGCCAGCTTTGCTAGGGACTGGTGGAATTTCACCCTCCTCACTATGCCCTATCCCAAGTTGCCCTCCTAACCTCTGGGTGTTAAGCAGCCAGGACTCTGTCTTATCTGGAGACCGGACTGTTCCTTCTCCTGCTGCAGTCTCCTGCCTAGGCTTTGCTGCGGTGGGGTGGGCAGGATGGGGTGTGTGTATGTGGAGTCAGCTAGATACTGGCTGTGGCCATGTGGGCAGAGTGCAGGCGTGGTGAGTGCCCGAGTCCCATAGCGGCCAGAAGCAGCTCCAGGGTGACTGCCATGCCATGCTGCCTCTGGTGCCTGTTCCTGAGCACTTCTGAGCTTCATGGGGGAGGGCAACTGACCTCCATAGCAGAGATGATGTTGTTCCCCATTCTCTCCAGGGCCTCCTTTCATCGTTTCCCCTCCTGAGAACATCACTGTCAACATCTCCCAGGATGCTCTGCTCACCTGCCGGGCAGAGGCGTATCCAGGCAACCTCACATACACCTGGTACTGGCAGGACGAGAACGTCTATTTCCAGAAGTGAGCGGCACCCTTCCCTGCCCATCCTGGGGGTTCCTGCTGTGGGTTTCCAGGGCAAGGGCTCAGAGGAGGAGGTGGGCCATTGTGGCTGGATGGTGCATGTGTCTTAAACTGCTTAGTCCAGAGAGGGGCCTGAAGGCATGGGGACTCCGGGAATGCTGGGGGGCAGGAGTCTGGTGCCTCATGGGGAGGTGTAGGTGACTCACTGCTACCTGGCTTGTCACCTGCCAACACCTGTTTCTTCTATCTCATGGTTTTGCAGCGACTTGAAGCTGAGGGTACGGATCCTGATAGATGGGACGCTGATCATTTTCCGGGTGAAGCCAGAGGATGCTGGGAAGTATACTTGTGTTCCTAGCAACAGCCTGGGGCGCTCGCCTTCAGCCTCAGCTTACTTGACTGTGCAGTGTGAGTATGGGTGTACATCGCAAAATAATTGAGCCACTTTGGCTGGACTGGAGGCTGGAGGGCACTTGGAGAGACCAAGTGACATTTGGGGGAGTACAGGTGGGAGGATGAATGGTGGAGGGCAAGGGACAGCAGGGAGGGGGCCAGGCCAAGCAGTCATAGGCTGACCTGATACTTGCTGGGCACCCTCCATGAGCTAATTTGTACTTTGAGCTTCCAGAATAGGCAGACTCTATCCCTGGCCAGCTGTCTTCTAGAGTGGAGTGGCTGTCCTTCCCTTGAATGCTGGCCTGTGCTGCTGAGCCTTGAAGGAGTCACTGTGGGGAGATTTTCTCAAGGGTCTGAGGGGCGCTAAGAGCCAGCTTGGGCCATTTTCCTGCCTGCTGTGCTCTGCTCTGCTGGGCTGCGGGCAGGGGTGGGTAGAGGCCCTGTTCTGGGGTAACGAGCTCCCTCCAGTGGCCTGCGCTCCTCTCCAGGGCCTCTGGGCTCCAAGCGAGTGAGCTGCTTCTCATGCAGGATGATCAAGGCTGCTGAATGAGCACAATAATTCACTGTGCTAATCTTTAATACTTGAGCGCTGCTGGTTGCTTTCCCACCCTCTGGCAAGCTGAGCATTGTGAGAACAAGCCCGGGAGAAGGATGAGTAATGAGGATTAGTGTCTTCCTTTTGATTTGAGGACAGCCCTGTCACTCAGCAACAAAGGCCCATGTTTCTGCTGTGGGTGACAGACTGACAGACGCTCCATCCTGCGAGGGCCTGCGTGGGGGTCCGGAAGCGGCAGGGGCAAGAATTGTAACAGTCTGGAGACTGGCTGGCCAGCTCAGCCTGAGAGCTGAGGACAAATAGAGGAACAGTGGGTGGCCCTGGGAGTGAAGTGCTCCTGACTGCTGCTCTGAGCAGGGTGCTGGAGGCATCTCACCAAAGCAGGCAGAGTGGTAGAGTCCTGATGGGCCTGTTGGGCCTGCTGGGCTTCTGAGCGTCACCCCACAGTTGTATCACTTCTCATTTCTGTGGACCGGCTTTGCTGGTGGAAGCAAAGGCCTCTCCTCTACTTCCTTTGTCAAAACCCAAAGGTTTTGTTAGGTGCCATGATGTGAATCCAGGCTCCCAAGAGCTGTGAAGCCCAGGACATGGGGTGCATCCTGCCAGACAGATGTGCTGTCAAAGTGCAGGAGGAAGAGCTGTTGTTAAGGGACTGAGTGTAACCTGGGCTGCCCTGGAGAAGCGGCTGAAGTCAGGAGGAGGAGACGCCACCCTATAGGTGTACCCATCCCCCTGGCCTCATGCAGGGCGGCTCTGGAGAGGAAGGTGCAGTGGCATAGGTGCAGAGTGTCCAGGCGGCAGTGTTCTTCAGGATGACGACCCTGACCAGGAGCGAGTCCCGCCCTCAAAGCTGAGGACATCTTCCTGTCGGGGATGTATGTGTTTGGTTTCCCGTCTCTCCTCACACCGGTGCCGGCACCAGCACTCACTCCCACTTGTCCTTTTTTACCTCCTTTCTGCCTTCAAAGAGAATCCAGGGGGTTGAGATTTATAGGTGGGTGAGACAATCTTTATTTCTGCTAAAGAGCAGTGTTCAGAGTATTTCCCATTCATAAACCCTTTGAAAACCTCGGAGGAAAAAAAAAAAGACTCCACCATACAAAAGTAGGAAGCTATGTCTAAATATATAACGCGGCCTGGTGTTTATGTAATGCTGTTCTCTGAAGAGATCAGAATGCTTAGAAGATACCAGCTCATTCATCCTCACAGCTTCCCTGGTTCTGGATCCTTCTCTGTAGCCTTCAGGGGACTAGGGAGAGCTGAGAGGCGGTGACTCAGACTATATCCCAGGGCTGCCATCCTGCAGGCTTCATCTGTTCCCTGGCCAGGGTAGAGTCCGCATTTCAGTGGCAGGGTCTAGTGGGGAGACTGAGGCCAGGGGAGGCTGGACCTCCAGCAGAAGAGAGGCAGAGGACAGAAATACCCACCGCAGCCTTGGTTGAGTGGCCTCCTGGGTAGCACTGGCTTTGGCTTAGGATGTAGACAGCTGAACTGCTTGCTCCTGGGACAGACTTTGGGACGAGGAGTGGGTAGGGAGGGGCTGGTCAACATGACCTGAGGCTAAGGGAACTGGACCTCAGCAGTCACTGCCTGACAGGTAAAATCCGAGACCAGAGGCATCAGAGTGAGCAGATCGACTGAGAATGTGCCTTTGAATGCCTCCAAACAGTCTTGACAGGGTGAGCGTGCCAGTCATCTGCAGCTGGACGTGCTGGCTTATTATCCATGGTGGCCTGAGCCCCTGGGCACTGTCGGGTGCTGTGGAGCCACCTGGAGACAATGTGCGGGCTATGCCTGCTAGGGGTCTGGGTTGTTTACCTGCATTGCTCACCTGGCTTCTCGCATGTCCTCCTCTCCTTCAGACCCAGCTCGTGTCCTCAATATGCCCCCCGTGATCTATGTGCCTGTGGGGATCCACGGCTATATCCGCTGCCCCGTGGATGCAGAACCACCAGCCACTGTGGTGAAGTGGAACAAGGATGGCCGCCCCCTGCAGGTAGAAAAGGTGATGGTACGGAGCTCGGAGGAGAGTCGCCCTCCCTGTACTGAGAAGCCACCTTTGCCCCAGGGCTCTGCCTGGCTCCTGTCCCCCCAGAATGTGTCTGGGAAGATGAGCTGCATCCTGTAGGATCTGTAGTCCGGCAGGAATTTGGCCACTGTCTTGGGCGTGGGGGTTGATGCCCACCCCAGGTGGTAACCTTGGCTCAGGTTCGTGCTCTCTGGCCCAGCTTAGGTCCTGTCCTGGTGGGCCGGCAGCACAGCTGTCCCCTAACCGTCGCTCCCTGCTTGTTGTCTGTGTGTGATAGAACCTGGGCTGGACCTTGATGGAGGATGGCTCCATTCGGATCGAGGAGGCCACAGAGGAGGCTCTTGGCACTTACACGTGTGTGCCTTACAACACCCTAGGGACCATGGGCCAGTCTGCTCCCGCTCGGCTCGTCCTGAAGGTGAGGTGCTGGGGCAGTGCCTGGCCTCTGTGCACGTGTAGGCACGTGATTACACATGCGTGCCTGTGCTCCCCAGGACCCCCCGTATTTCACGGTGCTACCAGGCTGGGAGTACAGGCAGGAGGCTGGCCGAGAGCTGCTCATCCCCTGTGCGGCCGCAGGGGACCCCTTCCCTGTCATCACCTGGAGAAAGGTACCTGGGCTCTGGAGCTCCTGGGCTGTGGGCAGGTGGAGCATGCATGGCCAGGTCTGCTCTGGACCTGCTCCTCTGGCCAGATGTTCCTGTAGCAGTGGACACTGAGAAGGGCAGAGTGTGGGGGTGGGCGCCGAGGGCCGGGCTAACCCCAGCACCCTCCTCCTCCGTGAGCTGTGGCGGCTTCTCTCCTCACCTCTGTCTGGCCCACCCTCTCCCTCCTCTTGTCGGCCAAGGTAGGGAAACCCAGCAGAAGCAAGCACAGTGCCCTGCCCAGCGGGAGCCTCCAGTTCCGTGCCCTGAGCAAGGAGGACCATGGGGAGTGGGAATGTGTCGCCACCAACGTGGTTACGACCATCACTGCCAGCACCCACCTCACTGTCATCGGTAGGTAGCACGGCAGTGGTGTTTGATGGCAGCCAACCACATGTCAGACTCCCTTGCCAGGTCAGTCCAGCTCTGAGCGCAGAGCCGGCACCAACCCTTGCCCCTGTGGGCTGCGTGAGGGAAGGCCAGCCATGGTCCTGTCTGAGACGTGGGAGGCAGCTGTGTGGCCAGCAAGCTGTGGGGGCTGAACTGTGCAGCCTGTGGGAAAGCTGGGGGGCTGGGATGAGGGTGAATCAGTGGTGTAGCACCCTGGACTCACTGGGCTGAGGTGTGGGGCCATGTTCTGGGGCACATCCTGGCTCAAGGAGGCTGGCAGGAGGAAGTGATGGGTTCTTCCCTGCTGGTGTGAGTTCCTGGGTTTGGTTGCCAGGACACGTGTCTCCCTCACCTCAGGGCTTCTGTAGCCTGTCCCTCTGACAACCACGGTCATGCCCAAGGACAGCACCCCTGAGTGTCCACCATTGGTTTTAGGCTATGGACCGGATAGTCTACGTTAGTTCTTTGTCATTCACAGTCGAGGAGGTGGCACTGATATCTCCCAGGTGATGTTTGTTGGGGTGGGCACTAAGGAGGTGTGGGACTGAGCACCCATCATTAGTAACTACTGGGACCCAGGCTCAGCCCTGAGATGACCTGTTACCCACAGGTGCTGCCTCCTGCTGATGGAATGTGTCTGTCCTACGTGGGGCCTTTGCAGGAGGCAACATCTTTTGGTTCTGCCTGTGACTGGGGGAGAGTACTGCTGTGCTCTCCAGAGGCGCGCAGGAGTTAGGCATGGGATGAGGAAGCTTCTGGCTTCCACTTGACCCACATTCCTGGAGTATCCCCTGCACTGAGACCAGGTCTCCCTCACTCCTACCTAGTGTAGTGCTACATTCCTCCACTCCATGCTTTGGCCTCTCGGAGTCTGTGCACCCAGATGATGTGTTCCTAGCCAGTGGGCTCCCTCCTTTCAGTCTGAGAGGTCTCCCTTGGTCTCCAGGCACCAGCCCCCACGCCCCAGGCAGTGTCCGGGTCCAGGTCTCCATGACAACTGCCAACGTGTCCTGGGAGCCAGGCTATGATGGAGGCTACGAGCAGACATTCTCAGTTTGGTACGGACCTCTGTGAGTCAGCCCCGCATGCTTCGCTCTCTGCTTCTCCTTCCCTGCCCAACTTAGGCAGTCCTGGGGTGGGGGTGGCCTGAGGAGGTGTGGTCTGTGTCTGCCAGTTCTGCAGTTGGCCAGTGGGGCAGACAGAGACTGGGTCCTTATCGGTGCTGGAGGTGTCTAAAAGGACTCTGTGTTCCCACCGTGAAGGCTGAGGCAGCCAGTTTGACTCATTGCCTAAATTGCTGCTGACCATCTACAGCTCTCCCTGGCTTAGTGTCCTGTCTCATTCTTTTGTGGGTTCCTCTGGTGTCTTGAAGAGACTCCTGATGATTTTAAGAGCTTTGTGAAAGGGCGCAGCCTGAAGCATAGGATTTCCTTTCATTTCTATGCAGTGTTCCCAGGAACTGGTCTGGCCTGGTAGCGTCTCTGCAGACCCTGCGTCTCTTGTTCTCAGGGCCTTGTTGTGACTCAGATAGAGGGAGCAATGTGAGATCTCCACCCAAACCTTAGGGTCAGCAGAAGTCTCAGAATGCATGCACCAGGGTGAAGACCGGAGGGCCAGGGAAAGTGGGAGAGGCCAGGGGTCCCCCATCACTCCATGGCTTCTGTTGCTCCCTTCCTGAGCCAGGATTTGAGGCCTGCAGCCCACCTGCGTCAGGGGTAACCGATGGGGAGGGAGCCTCTTCTTCCTTTTCAGACCTGTCCACCCAGGCCTATGTTCTCAGCAGGCTCGGTCTGAGCGTGGGGAGGAGAAAACCCTGACTGCAGAGCCGTGCTCAGGGGCTTGCAGGGAGCAGCAGCAGGCAGTGGAGAGGGTGCCTGCCCTGTTTCCGCCGGGTGGTTCGGGGGCTGGCTATCCCAGGCATCATGGGTTCTGCATAGGACTCTGTTTCAGCTCCTGTCTGCAGCAGGGTTGTGGGGGCTGGTAGGGGATGTGGGGGATGGCTGAGCCCTTTCTGGGGATGCTGAGCAGAAGGCCTGGCACAGAGCGGGCTCCCCTTGCTGCTTGTGGCGCTGCTCCACGCTGCTGCTCATCCGCATCGCTTTGTCACGTGTGCTGACTCCCTTTGGCCCCTCGCGGGGAGGGTGCCTTCCCTCCTCTCTGATCACCTCCAGCTCTGTGTCCTGATTCAGATGTTTGGCGCTAGCCTCCTTTTGCTGTGCCTACCCTCCTGGGCGTACAAGATGGCAAGCCTTAAACTTAGAGGGAGCCTCTGGGCATGTGTGGAGTTCCAGGGCAAGGCAAAAGGAACAGGCTGACGCCATAGGGCAATGTCTCCCCCCAGTGGTATATGGTGGCACTGCAGCAGGCAGCTTCATTGGCTCTTGGGAGTGGGCAGCCCTCTAGAACCATGGAAAACCTTCACCCCCTCAGTACTCTCCATGCACACAGTGTTACATCCCACTGCACTGAGATTTCTAAGCCTTTGAGGCCTTAGGCATCATGATCCCACTGGGGGAAATCCCTGGTCATTTTTGTCATATGCCTTGGACATCCTCAGATGACCCAGATCTGATTAGGTTTGTGTGAGCTCCCTGGTTACTCAGGGGAGGGCAGCTGGGCCCCCCCACCTGGACCTTTCCATAGTCCTGCCCATCCCTGTGTGCTTATTGCCACTCTCCAGTGTTCCTGCTCTCCCAAGGCAGAGCCTACTTGTTGCTTGCTGCCCAGGGTGGGATTCTCTCACAATGCACTTAGTTCCATGGCCAGTGACTTCAGTGTGGTTCCACCCAGGGCCCCTTTCTGTGGAGAGGTGCCAGCAGTGGATGTCTGGTGTCGCGAGGGTTGGCACAGCCAGAGCTGGGCAGGTCACCCACCTTGGCATCCCCTCTTTCTGTCCTTAACCCCAGGAATGTGGTCCTCACACCCCCTTCTCCCTGAGGACAGTGATGACACTCTTCTCTCCAGTGTGACCCACCCACCCCTGTCCCCATCCTCTCTCTCTCTTTTGGCCAGGATGAAGCGGGCACAGTTTGGGCCCCATGACTGGCTGTCCTTGTCAGTGCCACCGGGCCCCAACTGGCTGCTAGTGGACACCCTGGAGCCCGAGACCACGTACCAGTTCAGTGTCTTGGCCCAGAACAAGCTGGGCACCAGCGCCTTCAGTGAGGTGGTCACTGTGAACACTTTAGGTGAGTGCCCTGGGGCTAGTGTGTCTTGGACTATTTCTTGGAAGAGTTGGGGCATACAAAGATGATGGTAGCCATGGTCCCAAGCTGGCATTTGGGATTTCAGATGTGCCTGGCGCCTTACTGGGTGCCCTCTGTGATGATTGCTTTGGATTTCCTGCTTAGGACCTGGCATGTCTTTCTGCAGGGCTGCCTGGTGGCTTGTACTTTTGACCGAATTCTGCCTACAGTCTCAGATGGAAGGGGGAAGTTTTGTGTTTTACCCTTTCTTGTGAGGCCTCAGGCTTACAGATTGGATGGGTATGCAGGGGAGACAGGGAGTCACCCTTCTGCCCTGCCTGGCTGTAACCACACTTCCTTTCCCCAAGGCCTGAGAAGGTTCTGGGTTGGCAGGCTGTTTCCAGAACCCCTCCTGTGCTGCCAGCATGGTGGGTAGAGGGGCAGGTGCGCACCCACTCCGCAGCTCTTCTGCTGGCCGTGTTCCATGCTCCTGGGCCAAGAATGGAACTGAAAGTGAGCAGCGTGCTGACATCTCTAGTTCCTGGAAGAGTCATGTGCCACTTAACAACATGGGTGCAGGGTGAGGACCCCGGGAAATGCCAGTCAGCAGCACTGTCGCTGTGTGAATGTTAGGGTGTGTATTTACCAAACCTGGCTGATAGAGCCAGTGAGAAACTGCTGTCAGGCACAGGAAACACAGGACGTGTGGAGCTGGTGCTGACTGGGAAGGGCATGCTGCTTTATAGGAAACTGCTTTGTAAGCAGAAGTATACTCTAATAAAATATACATTGTAGCTGGAGTCACACCTGTAACCTCAACACTCTTGGAGGCTGAGGGAGGAAGATTTCAAGCTTAAGCCCAGCCTTGTCAATTTAGTAACTCGCCCACAATTTGTCTCAAATTAAAAAAAAAAGAAAAAGAGCTGGAAATGTTGCTCAGAGCAGAGGCTCTGGGTTCAATCTCTAGTACTACCAAAAACAAAAAAAAAAAGGTCTCATATAGTAAATACATGAACCAATCACTATTGTTTATTACTGTTGTCCAGCCCTCTGTCTTGGACACAACTGTATGGACTGCGCTGAATGCCGCAGGTGGTGCAGTTGGGGTTTGTACACCAGTATCATCATAAACTTGAGCTCTGTGTTGTTCTGCAATGTTAGAATAGCTCTTGCATCCCTAGCAGACAGGAACTTCTCAGCTCCGTCCAGACCACTTAGATGCATGGCACGCAGCTCCTTGCTGACCGCACTGTTACATGACACGCGACTACTTCACTCCATGTGGTTCTGCTCCCCTTACCTGCTGTTCTTTCTCTGCTGAGGGGTATCTGGTTCTCTCATGCGTGTTCTTTAGGCCTGCTCTGGAGGTTGGGGCAGGACACTCTGGCCCACCCACCCTAGGTTTTCTTCGTTAGGCCCTGGAGGGCTCCCCTCGGCGATGCCATGGATGAGGAGGCCGCAGTTGCCCCTTCATTGTGACGCAGCCTTTCTCCTCCGCAGCATTCCCTATCACAACTCCAGAACCTCTGGTGCTGGTTACCTCACCAAGGTGCCTCACAGCCAATCGGACCCAGCAGGGTGTGCTCCTGTCCTGGCTCCCACCTGCCAACCACAGCTTCCCCATCGACCGCTACATCATGGAGTTCCGAGTCGGGGAGCGCTGGGAAATGCTAGACGATGCCATTCCAGGCACTGATGGAGATTTCTTTGCCAAGGATCTGTCGCAGGTGAAGCCTGGCTTTGCTTGCCTCTTTTCCTAGATTTGGAAGTGGCTGGGAGCTCTGGGAGACACGGCTTGGGTGCACGGGGTCGAGTCCTGCACTCTTCCTCCTTGCCTTCATTGCTGGGTGCTCCTGGATCTGTTGCTGAGGTCCCCAGAGCAGGGCCAGCTGGGTGGCACTGGGAACTCCTCCTGAGCACTGACACCATCTCAGGGAGGGCAACGTGCGAGGCTGACAGAGTACTCAGGCCCCACTCTTTGCTTGGTCTTGGGGATGTGGGCAGAGGAGGCTCCAGAAGGATCATCTTCAGAAAATACAGTATGTGCTTTTCACAGGCCCCCTTCAAACACGACCATCTTCCAGTCTTAGGAGAGGGAGCTGCCTTTCCTGGGTCTTGACGACCTCCAGTATCTCTCTTTCCTGGGTGCTGTGTTAGGGGTGGGTGTGCTGGATTGCACACAGTACCTTTTCAGAGCCCCTGTGCACCTGTCTTCCTGACTCGCAGTGACCTCACATTCATAGCTTGAGATCAGTGGGGACATTTACTCCACAGCAATGTCCAGTGCTGGTCATCACTGAACGGGAAACACCAGAACCCTGGTGCTCTGGGGTCCTGTTCCCCAGAGTGCTTGTGCAGGATCCAGGGTGGCAGGGACAGTAACCACCCTGGATGCCTTGGCTAACCACGTGTTGTCCCTATGACTGTAGGACACCTGGTATGAGTTCCGGGTTCTGGCCGTCATGCAGGACCTGATCAGTGAGCCCAGCAACATTGCCGGTGTCTCCAGCACAGGTAGGTCAGGTGAAGGTTCCTTACAGCTGTAGAGACAGGACCCCTAAGACACATGAGTCCTTCTAGACGTAGCTACAGCAGGAGGACAGGTTGGGTGGGAACTAGGGAGGCAGCCAGTGGAAGCTGTACACGCTGTAGCGTTTCTGAAGCCCATGAGACACACGCTTCCAGTGACTTGTGGTGTGGTTCCCAGTGGAGAGCTGGGTTTGACATTCTGTAGGGCAGCCACAGAAAGAAATCCAACCAACCACCGAAAAGAACCTGAATAGTGCCATATGCATACGACTTCTGTTTCCTCACATGCTGTGCTCTAGTGGCGGTGGGGCAGTGGACTGGAGGATAGGAGACAGCAGGTCAACAAGTGTTTATGGGATGCCTATTATAGGCTTCTTTATAATTATGTGGGTTTTACTGGAAAATTGTTGTTTGTAGTTGTTTTTCTCTCTTCCTTCCTCTCCCTAGATTTTTTCGGGCTAAATAAAGCCCAACTCCCTAGTGTTTTCTCCGTTTGTCTTTCCTTCTCTTGGCACCAGTCCCATTTTTACAAGTCTTCTCTCTAGCTCCAGTTCCCGAAACATAGCCAGGTTCCCTCCCCTAGGGAAGTAGCGGCTCCTGCCTAGTAAGCCAGCAATGGCACCATTTCTGTGGGCACCATGTGCACTGAGACTCTGGAGCCAGGGGGCACCGATCTTGGCCAAAAAGCTCAAGCAGCAAAGTGCAGTGGAACTACAGATGTGCTGACGTGGGGCGGGGGAGGGCTGCAGGCTCCAGGGAGCATGAGTGGGGGAAGTGTGATTTCAGTCTCCTGTTAGGCACCCTGGGGCTTTTTTTGTAAAACCAAGTATCTCTGTAGGTAGAACTTAGCTCGCTTCTGCGTGGCTGCCTTTCAGGGAGGTCCACTCAGAGGTGGAGCAAGGAGTAAGAGGGCAGGCGCTGCAGTGCTTTGTGGTTCATTTCTGCGAACTGTTCTCTGCTCAGTAGCATTATGCTCGGCTCCCAGAAGGATCATGCCTCGTCAGACAACTCCTTACGGGCCAGCCAGGACGCGGCCACCTCAGCACTCCCCAGAGTTAAGGCTCCCATTTCCAAAGGCTGTGATATTTACTTTCCTCCTAGCTCATCAGCACAGTTCGGATTATTTTCAGCCACTATCGTTGACACAGCAGTACACACCGGCCAGGTGTATCACAGTGCACCCGTTTCCCCTTCGATGGACCTGCAGCACAGGGCACTTACTGACTGAAGTGCCCTGAGCCTGGAACAGCAGACAGGGCCTAGTCTTGGCTCTGCCACTTACTAGTTCTGAATTTGGGCACAAAGGCCAGTCTTCACCTGTGAAGTGGGAGCACGGGTCCCATCTCCACTGTCCCAGACACTTGAGCGTCTTCCACAGTGATAGCCAGGGACCACGAGCCCTTGCTGTAGAAGGTTGCATGGCTGCCCAGTGACAGGAAAACAGTGAGTTTAGCTGAGTTCTTTGTGACAATCCCTGTGCATGCTCTATGGCTTTGCTCTCAAGGTGCCTTCCTCTCTGGCTCTTGTGGTGCAGAGCACAAGGGTGAAGGCAGAAAATCCCAGACCGAAGCAAGGGCAGCGGGTTCCAGTTAGGGTGCTGGCAGCGACCGGAGCGAGCGCTCACACTCAGCACGTCCGGTGTTTGCATGAGAGACTAAGAGCAGATCGTGGGCGCTGTTCACTTGGGCTAATGAGAAGATCTGACAACCTGTGCCAAGCTCTCTGCACGTGGAGAGCAGTGGGTAGTTACTGCTGATGACTGAGTGATTCTCCCCAGGGGGAAGAGCCCCAGGCGCCCCTTCTTCCTGTGCCCGGCAGAGGTTACCTGGCTTGTGCAGACTGTCGTGTCTCTCTTCCTTAATGTGACTCCAGTGTGGAGGCTGAGCCCTACACTGTGGGGTGTGCGCAGGTGGGAGTACTGGGGCAGGGAGAGGCCCACCGGCACTCCGACCCTTCTTGCAGACATCTTCCCGCAGCCGGACCTGACTGATGATGGGCTGGCCCGGCCTGTGTTGGCTGGAATCGTTGCCACCATCTGCTTCTTGGCAGCTGCCATCCTGTTCAGCACTCTGGCCGCCTGCTTTGTCAACAAGCAACGCAAGCGCAAACTCAAGCGAAAAAAAGGTGGGTGTGTGCTGACTCCCCTGCTCCGCCTGGCCCTGGTTCAAGTCCTCCCTGTGAGGAGGGATGACGCTGGTGTGGAAGTAGGGAAACTGATCTTGCAGGTGGAGCTGCTGGTGGGAATTGTTTAGACAGAGGGAGTGAAGTGCACAGTGAGGATGGTGGGTCCAGTGGTGGGTGCGGGCCTCTGAGCTGGTCATGTGGTACCACGCTCACAAACTGCTGCCTTCTGTGGCTTTGCCTTTGACACCAGCAGGTCAGGGCTGGACTTTTGTGTGTCAGGTCTCAGTGGGCTCCCTTTCTGCTTTTCCCTGCAGATCCTCCGCTGTCCATCACTCACTGCAGGAAGAGTCTTGAGTCTCCGTAAGTGTCTCAGGTTGTTGGTGGGGTGTGGTGGCCAGGGGAGGCCAGACACAGGTGGGCAGTTGCTGCACTTGGCCCCATTTCCACGCTTCTAAGTCACTCCCTATAAACTGGGCTGCACGTTACTTTGAATGGTGCATGCAGCTCGAGGGAATGGTAGTGTAGATGAACCGAACCTGTGAGTCCTTCATTTCTCTTTAGCCTTGTGGTGTTTTTCTGTAATTTTTATCATCCTAGCAGATTCACCTTCTTTATATGTTTTAAGTCAGTATTAAAATGAGCTTGCATTCCTTGAACAACCTGGAAGTGAGGCTGACAGGGTTCTTAGCCAGAGTATGCCAAGGGGCAGGCCGTGGAGAAGGAGCCACGTGTTTCGTCATCCCGAAAGCTGACTGTGTGCCTCTAGAGAACCTGGCCAGCACCAGGCCGAGTGTTTCTGACCACAGCACACAGCCCCTTAGGCCTTCCTTCAGCGTCACTGTCCTAGGCACTAGTGTCGTTGAGAGGGTAAGAAGCTGTGTGTGCCGCATAGTGCCCTCATTGCCCTGCTGTCTGCCTGTAGCTTGTCCTCCGGCAAGGTGAGTCCGGAGAGCATCCGCACACTTCGCGCCCCATCTGAGTCTTCCGACGACCAGGGCCAGCCTGCAGCCAAGAGGATGCTGAGCCCTACCCAGGAGAAGGAGCTGTCCCTGTACAAGAAAACCAAGAGGGCCATCAGCAGCAAGAAGTACAGTGTGGCCAAGGCCGAGGCCGAGGCCGAGGCCACCACTCCCATTGAGCTGATCAGCAGAGGCCCCGATGGCCGTTTTGTCATGGACCCCTCTGAGATCGAGCCCTCAATGAAGACCCGGCGCATTGAGGGCTTTCCCTTTGCAGAGGAGACAGACATGTACCCTGAGTTCCGGCAGTCAGATGAAGAGAACGAAGACCCTCTGGTGCCCACGTCTGTGGCTGCCCTGAAGCCTCAGCTGACACCTCTGTCTTCCAGCCAGGAGTCCTACCTGCCTCCACCAGCATACAGTCCTCGCTTCCAGCCTCGAGGCCTTGAGGGCCCCAGCGGTCTGGGAGGGCGGCTGCAGGCCACAGGCCAAGCGAGGCCCCCAGTGCCCAGGCCCTTCCAGCATGGCCAGTATTATGGGTACCTCAGCAGCAGCAGCCCCGGGGAGGTGGAACCACCGCCCTTCTACATGCCAGAAGTGGGCAGCCCCCTGAGCTCAGTCATGTCGTCCCCGCCCCTGCACGCCGAGGGGCCTTTTGGCCATCCTACCATCCCAGAGGAGAATGGAGAAAACGCCTCCAATAGCACTCTGCCCTTGACTCAGACGCCTACGGGAGGGCGCTCCCCTGAGCCCTGGGGCCGGCCGGAATTCCCCTTTGGGGGCCTGGAAGCCCCAGCCATGATGTTCCCCCACCAGCTGCACCCTCATGAGGTGGCTGAGAGTCTGCAGCCCCAGGCCTGCCTGCCCCGAGGACTGCCGCCCACTTCACTGCAGGTGCCTGCAGCCTACCCAGGGATGCTGTCTCTGGAGGCACCCAAGAGTTGGGCAGGCAAATCTCCTGGCAGGGGCCCTGCCCCGGCACCCCCCACCGCCAAGTGGCAGGACAGACCCGTGCAACCCTTGGCTAGCCAAGGGCAGCTGAGACATACCAGCCAAGGCATGGGCATACCTGTGTTGCCTTACCCCGAGCCAGCTGAGCCGGGGGGGCATGGTGGCCCCAGCACATTTGGCCTGGACACTCGGTGGTATGAGCCCCAGCCCCGGCCCCGGCCCAGCCCCCGGCAGGCCCGGCGCACCGAGCCCAGTTTACATCAAGTGGTGCTACAGCCTTCCCGGCTCTCACCTCTGACCCAAAGTCCCCTCAGCTCCCGCACCGGCTCACCTGAGCTCGCTGCTCGCGCTCGGCCACGTCCGGGTCTCCTGCAGCAGGCAGAAATGTCAGAGATCACCCTGCAGCCGCCAGCTGCGGTCAGCTTCTCTCGCAAGTCCACGCCATCCACAGGTTCCCCTTCCCAGAGCAGCCGCAGCGGGAGCCCCAGCTACCGGCCCACCATGGGCTTCACCACTCTGGCCACAGGCTACCCTTCCCCTCCACCGGGCCCTGCCCCCGCAGCGCCTGGGGACAACCTGGATGTGTTTGGACAGACACCTTCCCCTCGGAGGATGGGGGAGGAGCTGCTCCGACCAGAGCCCCCAACAACATTACCTACTTCAGGGTGAGTGTGAGCTGCTGCCACTGGCCACCTCCCTGGTCCACCTTCTCCCCTGCACCTCACCCTGCCCACCACCTTCCATCACCCCATGGCAGGGCTCGCGTGGACATGCCATGGCATCCCTTTAGCAGGAGCACTGGCTGCTGCATTGGCAAGGTTTGGCCGGGGGCCAGGGTGGGCTCAGGTGTGCCCGCCAGGAGCGGGAGGGATCTTGTCACCCCATCACCAAGCTTGAAGGAGGCCCACAGCTTACCAGGGATTGTAAGAAAGACAAGGGCCCTAGCGAATCAGAGAGGGACACAGAATGGTGCCCTGGGATCTAGGCCCTCTGTGTGCCTGCCTGGGATCTTGCTGCTGGGCACAGGTTCCCTGCTGTTGCCTATAGACCTTGTGTCCAGCCTCCTCCTTTCTTCAGGCTCTCCTCCTTACAAAGCAAGACCCTGGAGCCAGGGGCCACCTGTTCCCTAACTCCTGCCCCCAGATGCCCTAGTGAAGTGGGTGCTGGACCCCGGTCCCTGTCCACAGCCTCTTCAGGAACGGTGCATCCTGGAGGATGGGATGGGAGGGAAATCTCAGGCATGTGTGTTGGGAACCACATCCCCCCCACACACCTGTGTACCTCACAGGAAGCTGCAGAGAGACAGACAGACAGACACGCCCCTGCGATCAGCCCGCCTGAGAGCTCACTCTAAACTGTAGCAGCTGGTGTTCCAGGTACCAGAGCGGCCTGGATGCCCGTCTGCACCTCTTCTGTCTGCCTATCCCCTCCTCCGCCACCTTGCCCGCCCTCCCTTCTCAAGTTAGTCTATCGCCTGCCTTCTTCCTTCTCCATCGCCTTTCGGTTTATCTGACTTGCTCGGAAGAGCAGCCACCACTCCAGTACCCAAGCCCGCCCGCTCCCTCCTCTCTCCTTCCCTCTCCTCTCTCTGGTTTGTACTTTGGTTTCTTCTGGATATAGCATCCTGTGGATGGGAGCAGTTCCAGAGGCTGCCTGGTGGGAGGGGGCGTGGTGGCCTGGGAGAGGAACTGAGTCCTCCTCTGCCCCACCCCCTCCCACCCTCTGTGGCATCTGTAGGGGTGAGGTCACCTCGACCCGCAGTACCCACCGGGTGGGTGCTCTGTGGGTCGAGAGGGTGTGGCGGGGTGGAGGAGAGCTCCGGCAGGGCGCCCGCCTCTGTCTGCAGGACGCTGTCGTCGCCCCTATCTGTGCTTCGTGCAGCACGCTCACCTGCTGTGTTCCATCGTGCGGTCTGGTTCTGTCTCTCTCCTCTCCTCCCTTGCCCATATTCCGACCTCGCCTGTGGGTCTCTGCTCACTGTGCCCCTCCTCCCCTCCGGGTGTGCGTGCGTGGGTGGTTCCCCCGGCCTTGTTGGTAACTGCTTTGTTTCTGATTGATCTCAGCTATCTGGGCAGTGTTGTCGAGACAAGCCTCTCCTCAGCTCAATAGGTAAGGGAGCTCCTCGGCTGGGCCGGGTGGGGGCGGGCAGGCGGACGGGGCTTCCGCAGGGCCATCGCTTCCTTGACAGGGGATCCAAACCACATCCCCTCACCGCCCGCGGGGACAGCTGCCGCTCCTCGATTCCCATGGCTTCTGGGTTCCCCACATCATGCTGTCCGGCTGCTCCAGCTGCCCACCGGGCCATGCCCGGCACCACCTGGCTGCAGCTTTCAGCCTCCCAGCCCACCTCCGGCCCCTCCCAGAGCCCCTGCAGCCCCTGCCATCCTGCTGCCCACACCGGAGCCTCCCTTGGCAGCCCGGGACCTTGCATGCACCCGAAGGACACAGAATGCCCACGATCTGCTTTGCCTCTGCACTCTCAAGATCCCTGTGGGACACACAAATGTTCAGGTTCCTCCCTTTGCACCCCTTACAGTTCTGCCTGTTTTCCCAGCAGCCTCAGGCACAGTCCCCTTCCTACTTAACCCCAGACGGCTCTTCCCTAGGCTTGTGGTCCCTCACCCCGTTCTTGGGATCTCAGTGATTCTAGGTCATCTCAAGGAGTTGGGTCTTCCATAAAATGGGTCTTCCTCAGTGTCAGGCAGGGTCTGGTCATGTTGGGGCAGGGTGACAAGTGTCACCAGTGCTCATGCTCCTTCCACCCTTTTGTAGGTTCTCGGCTGTCCTTCGGTAGCTCTGCTGTCCTCCTGGAATGACACCTTTAAGGGGTCTTGGCAGGAGCTTCCCCCAGAGAGAGCAGCTTCCCAGGCAGAAAGGAGCTGAGAGGAAGGAACCCAGCACCACAGCACCCCAGCCCCAGAGTGGCTGTCTCTCACTCTGCGTCCCTTGAGAGGGGCCACAAGGACATGGCCACTGGAGGGGTCGTGAGCTCTCTCACAGAGGCTCAGAGTGACGCAAAGAGATGTGTCCCTGTGCCCGTGCCTTGGGAGCACACACACTGCCCCACTGTCTGGATGCAGAGTAGAGCCTTCCATCTGGGTGCATCCCTCCCGCCTCACCATGTCCTGGGGAGTTGACTCTCCTAATTCAGGGTTATAGATCTTACTTTGAACAGTGGCCTCCTGTAAAGACAGCTTCCTTTTAGAACTGTCAGCGGCCACAAGGTCCCAGAACTCTATGTGAGGCTGTCTGGTATCACACTATAGCCACAAGCACTGACAGGGGCCCAAGGGCCAGAGGCGGGTTACCAGCTTGCCTGCCCCAGCACCTCCTGCAGCCTCCTGCAGAGGAGATGGGTGGCAGCTGCCCTCTTCCTTCCTGGCCTCGCAGGTAGGACTCATCTGTTGCCCCCAGGGGCATGATTGCTTTAGACCTGTTCTCACCCTAGCTTTCGCCAAGGGCCATAACTCCCTTCCCACCTGTTACCTTCCCTCTGTCCCTCCCCACCACACCCCAATTCTCCAGTGTTCCCCACACCGGGTCTGAGAGAACCCAGCTACCACACCACTGCTGTGGCAAACCCAGAAACCAGGGGCAGCGACGAGGGACTGTGTTCCTGGCCCGGGCCTGGCCGGCATCCCCAGCCTAGGAGAAGGCAGTCCTCCCTCCCCCTCTGAGTTGGACCTTCACATGCTGGGCAGCGGGAGCCTTTGCTCACTCTCCTGCTTGCTAAGAGCATTCCTGGGGCGCAGAAGCTGCTGGGGCCATGGGGAGATGGCACCAGTGCAGACACTGTCTCCATGCCGTCCCTTCGCATGCATTTCCTCTCCCTCCTGCTTGGAGAAGTTGTGCCGCCTCTTGTCTACATCTGTTCTTGCTGTTTCTTTCCCTTCAAGTCTCCTGTTCCTTCTGCCTGCACTTGTTGTTCCCCCACCTCTCCTCTGTTCTCTTTCCCTGTTTTTTCCTCTTCCCAACTCCCATCTCAGTGTGGGGAGTTGTGCTGCGTGGACCTGTCCTTCTGTGGATGGCTGGGAGCCGAGCCATGGCTCAGCCCTTCTCTGATGCACCCCTCTCTGTACATCTCTGTCTGGTGCCCTTTCCTTTAGTATCTGCTGTGATCTCTGCCTCACTGGGCTCTGGAAGAAGGAAGTGGCCCCTCTTCCTAGGCCAGCCATAGGAGGGAACTCCCGTTTGGACTGGAGCCTCCCCTGGGTCCTGAGGCAGAGTATTCATACACTGACCACTGGAGAGAGACTACCTGTGGGAGGCTGGCTGGGGCTGACCTGCAGTCCATGGAGAATGGGTTCACCTTTCCCAAGGCCAGAGCATACACATGAGTGGGTCCCTTGTGCCTTCTGTCCACAGTATTGCACCAGGCAAGTAGAACTTGCTCCCAGGAAGTAAAGGAGAGGAGAAGGAAGTGCCCTTTATGTCATTGCCTCTGCCTGTTGGCTGGAGGATGGTTATGAACTTTGTCATAACAGTTAGTTCCTAGAGTATTGAAAGAAGATGTGTACAGATGGGTTTTATCTTTCCTGCCCTGAGGCTTGCCTCCTTTTTGGGTCTGGCTGCCTCTTTCCTCAGTTGTAGTAAGCAGAGAGCTAAGCTGATAAGACTTCCTGTGAGGGGGAGATTGAAGTTAATGCTAGGCATTTAAGTTTTAATATTTAGAAAATGGGGATATATGGGAAGTGTGGATCCAGAAAAGCCCATAGGCTTTGATAATTTCATCTTTCTATGGAAACTCTTACTTCCTGTGAGAAGAGAAGCCCAGGGTTTGCATCACTCCTGCATGTTCAGATGAATTTAGGCTGGTAGGATGGAGATCTGGATCTCAGCTGCTTGGAGTGCCCATGGGCGGGTTGTGTCGTAAACAGCTTTCCACAAGTCAGATTCTGCTTGCTTCACAGCATTCTTCCAGCTTCTTGTCTTAGACTCAGCAGCAAAAGCTTCATAACCAGAGAGGTTCCAGCAGGGCATGGTAGTTACAGGGACATGGTCACCCTTCCTAAAAGGGGAGGTGGTTTGGCTTCACTGGACTTTTCATGCTGTTGAGAACATCTGAAGGAACATATTTTACATATCTTTTCTGTATAATTTACTGAAAATAGACCCATTTTGCTCAGCCCCTTCCTTCCACCTGTCCTGCTAGACACTTGCTTTTATTTTTGCCTCTGGCATCGGGCGAGTGTCCTGGTGCATCTGGGAACCTTTTCCTGTCACATTGCAGTATTTGAGTGCTGAGCCAGGGGCTGAAATAGGTGGGCAGCAGATGTCCTGGAAGGGCTGGAGTTTGGCTGGTTCTCAAGGGAAAACTGGCTTCTTGTCCTCCATGGATCATCACTGTTTGGGGATTATTTTTGCCTGCGAAGCCATAAGTTCAGCTGGCTTCCCCCCTCCTGGTATGTCTTATTGACTCTGGCTCTGCTGCTGAGGCACAAGACATCAGCATGTGCACTGCAAGACAGCTTTATTTCTCAGGTGTAGTGTAGGAGCAGTGTTGTTCTAGTATAGCTTCTACACCTGTGTCTATGGGAAGAAAAAAGAGCAGTCTAGCAGAATGTTAGAGTCAAGATTGTTGGGTAAATTGCTTAACTTGTCTGAACTTGAGTTTCTTCATATAAAAAATGGGATCAATGTTGTATTCACCTCTGGGTCATCCTGTGGATGTTAGGGTAAGTTGTAGTAAACACAGGACAGTGCCCAGCCTGGTAAGTGGTAAACATATGTTAAGGATGAAAATGGTAATAGTAATGATATGTTGGTTTTAACAGTAATACACCTCTGTAACAATAATACTTCACCTTAGTGAAGTATTAATTTGAAGACTGACTGGGTGTTTTTAGGGCTACCCTGTACAGCTTCTTGCTGTGTGCTGACCCCACTGGAGAGGAGACCATCTATTGTAGGCTGGTTGGGACTGACTTGCAAACTCCTGGCTTCCTACACAGTGCATGGAGAATGGATTCATCTCTTCCCTGACCATTGCAAGTACATGAGTGAGTTTCCTCTGCCTCCTACTCACCATATCTCAGCAGGCAAGTGGAGTTTGCTTTCAGGCAGTTAAGGAGAGGAGGAAGTGCCTTCACGTCATTGCCTCTGCTGTTTTGTTGGGGATAACTGAGACTATGTTGTAACCGTGTGTCATCCAGGGCTATATTGCTGGCCACTGTCCTTGCCTATCATATGCTGCCTCACACTACCCATTGCTCAGCTTGTATAGTCTTTCTGATGAGGCTGGCCAGGACCAGGAAGTGAGGAAACCAAATAGGTGGACTCATACCTTTGATCTTCCTTTTAGGCAGCATGAGGAAACCCTGGTCATGGCCAATAAGGGATCAGAACATTCACCCAATCCTCGGGAAGGCAGGCTCCCTCCTGCCCTTTGCCTTCCAAATTCCTTTCTAGTGTCTGCTGTCACCATCGATCTCTGTTGGTCTTTGTAGAAGAGGAAGGAATGGGCCATTGGCCTATTGCGTCTTTGGCAAAAGACCTGTTATTGAGCTGAACTACCTCTCCATGAGACATGTAGGCCTGAATGGGGTGCTGAGAGGCTGGAGGCTGGAGACTGGGGTGCTTATTGTTGGGGGGCTATGGATGTCAAGAAGATGTCTCTGACTTGAACTTTGAGGGAGCTTCTTGATACTTCATGCACTGAAAGACTCTAGAATGATGGCTATCTAAGAAGGTGGAGGCTCCTCCATTGCCAGCGACTCCAGGAGACTGCAGAGACCAGAGGCTTAACTCCATATGTCTGTAAGTCTCTTCTTTGTGCTAGCAGAGACATCTGATGTGGTGGAGATGGGGTTGCAGTCTTCATCTTTATTTATTTTTTTATGACTTCAGGTGGTTCACTGACCTTTGGGAATTTACTTGGTCCTCAGAGGTTGTTTATCTTTTGATTAGGATTTACCAAAACCTAATTGTAGTGGAGATGGGGGAGGGAATTGTGTGCATGGAGGAAGGGAAGAACCTGTCACCTCCATCTGCTGTAACCCCAGAATATCCCTGCTTCTCCAGTCATGTGCCAATACGTGCTGGTGGGAAGAAAGAATGCCATGTCCTTTGCTTTCCCCTTTATTCCTCAGGTTTGCAGTTGACTTACATTGAGAAGAATTCATGTGGATAACATTCTTCTGGGTTACTTCTTTCATGACTCTTACAAAGTTCTCTCCAAATGCACACTTGTCATACACTACTGTCCTCTCAGTTTGTTTTAATCCCCTGTGATACATGGGTGCAGGACTCTGGTTATATAGTTGACTGTTTCTTCACTATGCATTTGGTCCATCAGGCAAATGATGACATCTGTTCCCCAGCTGGGGTGGAGAAAGGGGGACCTGCCTAGAGGAGTCTTCTGTCCCAGCAGCCTCAGCATCTCTGCTGAGTCTTAACATGTAGCATTCCCTGGATCCTTGATAATCTTCCTTCTTCTGCCTTACAAGACCCAGCAGATCTGAGCCTCATTTGCAGAGGGTCAAGTAGGCAACCCTTCTTCTCTGTTGGCCTATGACAAGAACTTATTGCCATAGCTGCAGAGGTTCCGGCTGCATCTTTTGGATCAGTAGGAAGCACCAGTGAAGCTCGGTTTATGGAGTTTCCATTGATGTGGGCATTGGGGTTCTCACTTGGCCCTTCCTCTTTCTGGGGCTGGAGGACAGTTAAGTGGGGTTGGTATTGCTTGTCTCCTGCTTTAATCTACCCTTTTACTTTTCAGTTGAAGGTCTTAATTGTGATGATTTCTAGGAACTGCAGACACTGAGCTTGCTTCTTTGACACTTACCCCAGCTTGAGTGATGTGATGGGGCTTATTATTAAAGTCTGTCTCTCCCTTTCCTAGGGTCTTCTCATCACTCTACAGCTTGCCTCCCACCTGAGGTAGCGACCGCTGCTGGAGCTCTCTGGGCTTTCTCCCTTCCAGGAGCAATAGCAAGGCAGGCGTCAAGGGACCATAGTGGACGCCTTGGACTCCGTCCCCTGGGCTCCGTCTTTTTGCAGGCTAGCTCTTTGGCTTTCTTCCAGTCCCTCTTCTAAGCTCCCCCATCTGGGAGCTGACCTGTACCTCTCTAATTGTCCCTTGCAGAATACTCCCACCTGCTCCCGGGAATGCTGCTGCACCTGAGAGGCTGGAGGCTCTGAAATACCAACGGATAAAGAAGCCCAAAAAGTCATCCAAGGGCTCCTCGAAGTCAAAGAAACGATCCGGTAAATGGTGGGAAGTGCCGCTCCTCTTTCCACCTTGCTTTGTCCTTAAGGATGAGGATTTTCAGACCCAGGCTCCCAGCCTGGGGTTTCCTAGAATCAAATCCACCAACTTCTCTCATTCTCAGTTTCCTTTTAGCCATTCATTTTAAGTAGTCCCAAGCGATTTTCATGTAGAAAGCAAGAAAGGGGGAAATCCGATTGCATTCCCCTCTCAGCCCCTGCCCCCAACCAGGGAGCCATTGCTCTGTGCTTTGTGTGCCTGCAGAGCCTTGTCTGCTGTACAGCTTTAGAAAATACAAGAGATTGTTTAATGTGTTTTTTATCAATGTAAATGGTATATATGTTTTTCCCATTCTATAGCACACCTTGAAAATGTCCCAATCTCCTTAGGTATTTATTTTTCTTGTATCACGTCAAGCTTCTAGTTGACATGGGAATGGTGGAGCTTAGGGTCCTGGGTGCCCAGGCTCTTCTTTGTAGGTAGTGGTGTCTCCCTCCCACAAAGGGCAGCTCCATTGGAGTATGTCTCGTGGTTATCCAGTGGTGATCAGAGGTCTTAAGTACCAATATAAAAATAACTCTGTCGTCTTTCAGAAAATTCCTTGATATTTATTAAATGCTCTCCATCAATGGTTTTAGAAATATTATAGCAGACTGTCAAGGAAAAACACTCAGGCATTTCCTTGCAGATCTTGGATAACAACTGTAGAGTAACTTTACTTATAGTTGGGGTTGTGCAAAAAAGTATTATACAGAGGTGAAGCCTGCTGAATTGTTGGGAGATAGTGATGGCTGATCAAGGATTTAACCTTTGAGTGGCAACAGTTTCCTACTAGTTTATGGATGAAAAAAAGACAGAGAAAAGAAAATGAATATTTTAAAGCTTGGGTGAAAAATTGGAGCCCAAAGTTGAATTTTCCACCAACTTAAATACATTTCAATGTAAGAGCGAGCTATCTCTGTATCTATGTATCTATCTATGTATCTATCTATCTGATGTGTATATGTGAGTGGGTGTTTAATCATATGTCACTTGAGGATAAGGACATTCTGAAGGATATGTACTTACACAAAGTAGGATGGCCGGGATGTCACTGCACGGCATCATCTGAGAGTTGCCATGCTATTGTTAGGTGGTGCCTGATTTTAATTTGTAATAAGTAAAATGTCTTTGCTTATTGCAAAATAAGTTACCGTGGAGGCTTATGTTCTCTATTGCAGTGACAGTGGTCCTGGTACCTATTTTGTCCTGGTAGCTCTCAAATGTCTGTCCTTGTTGAAGTATTTTCTTTGAGGTCAAGTTCATATTTGCAGTTGACTGTTGTATGTGCACTTAGTTGTTTTATAAGCCTATGAAATGTCCCAAGTAGAACTGTGGATTATCTTCTTACAAATCTGCCTCGCCTGTTTTCTCCAGCTTGGGAAGTAGCACCGATTCCTATTGAGTTGCTCAGTGGCTTCCTCCTGCATTCTTCTCTTGCCTTCTTGGTTACACTGAATCCATTTAGAAAGGTCTGTTGGCTCAGCCTTTATAACATGTCCAGAATTGCCCACTTTTGCTGTCTACACTACAAAGCTGCAATGTGAACTCTCTCCTTTTTGCCTGGGCTGCTGCAGAACCTGGTGGTGGCCCTGGCACCCCGCCCTGCTCTTCCTACAGCGTGTCTTGTATACAGTCACCGTAGCCTCAGAGAATGGAACTGAGTATGTGTGGGTGTGCACACACGTATACATACACACTTCTGATGGAAACTTTCCAGAAGCTTCTCCTTGCCACCAAACAGATTTTAGAGTACTTGACACCCTGCCTGTCTTTGTAGCCTGTGTGTGACGACTTCTGGGCCATGCCATGTTTGCTGTCAACCCCAGGTTCCCCTTTTCCTGGGAATAATTTCTCCTTAGATATGTGCAAGGCTTGGAATCCTAGACACTTTTAAAGGATGCTCCTTTGGGGGCAGAGGCAGTGCCTAAGTCATTGGTTATCACTGACCCTATTTTATCCTTCTTTGTTGCATTTTTGACATCTGAAAACTTCATTTCTGTATTTCTTACATTTTGACAATTTGCCTCTTCCTCCTTGCTTATATACTAAAATATCATCTAGAAAGTAAAGTCTTTTCTTTTGTATCCCTAGCAGGGCCATGAGGCGGAGGAATGGCCCTTGCAGGCCAGAGTCCTGCCCTGACTGTTGCATGTCATTAAAATCTGTTATTTCTTGGCGTAAGTGAGCAAATGTAGAGTCGCCACCCATTCTTAGAAGCCCTGATTCCTGGCACCTAGAATGATGCCCAGTACCCAAGAGGCACTTCAAAGGATGTATTTGTAGATTAATCAGGGAGATCTGTAAATTTACAGAAAGAAGAACTGTGTCCCCCTCCCTTCCCTGGCTCACTAGAACAGGGCAGCAGGGCTGGCTGTCTGTCTCATAGCAGTCAAGGAGGTGTGTTCCCCACAGTGGTTTGGTCTTGACTCCCACACGCAGAGGCGATCTCTTGTTTCAGCATTAGAAGCTCAGAGTGTGCATTCTAGCCTTTTCATCCCCTTTCTCTTTTTTTCTTTTGTGTGTCTGTTTCCTGTCTTTAGACGGTTCTGCCTCTCAGGCTCAGCAGCGTCCCAACTCTCAGGTTCTGTGGCCCGACGAAGCTGTCTGCCTCCGAAAGAAGAAGAGACACTCTCGTCCTGACCCCTTTGCCCGGCTGTCAGACTTGTGCCACCGCCAGCTTCCAGAAGACCAGACAGCGATCCTCAACAGCGTGGATCACGATGACCCAGGCCACGCAACTCTGCTATGACTCCAAACCACTCTAAGTGTCCCTAGGGCAGGCTGCAGGGCTGAGGGCTGGGGAGAGACTTTGTGTGGGCCATGCCCTCCGCTGTCCACAGAGGGATGGCTCCCTGTCCTGCGTGCCCACTCTCCCCCAGGTCCTGGCCAGCTGGCCTCACCCACAGCACAGAGGCCTGGGCAGACCTTCTTCCTGTGGGTCAGAGTCAGGGAGTGACTGGGTGACAGGAAGTAGTCTGGCTCTGTCCTGCCTCCCCCTCATCACTTAGATGGATTTCTCTCACCTCTTCAGATGTCTTTGAAAGTGAAGAAGAGGAAAGCAATGGCTTTTATTGCTCTGCTTCTGTTTCAGTTTTTCACGTCCTGGGAGAGGGCTGGACCTCTCCCTTCTTCCAGACTCCATAAATATATAGATATAGGTACAATGCACATGTATGTAGTTGGTGGGTTTCTCTATGTGTGTGTATATATATATATATATATATATATATATATATGTACATTGGAGCAAAGTGCTGTTTCTGTGGTCCATGAGAAGGAGGAGTAGTGGACAGCTGGGGTTTGTTAGTGGGGGTAGCTGTGGTTGGCTGGGTGCCCTCTTGTCTGCCTTGGGAGAATTCCTGCTGAAACAGAGTTCATGCCTCTTGGTTGAGTTCACCCTTGTCGTCCTCTCTAGCTTTTCCCCTCCAGAGCAGAGATGGGGCCCTGCCATGATCATGGCTAGGGGCTCGGCAGTGAGTTACTGCTGAACGAAAACCAAGCCTTGATTGCTTGGTCACTGGTGGGAAAAAGGTGAGCAGACACAGGGCCAGACTGGCATCTTTCTTCTTCCACAGTGGGCTCACACTTCAGAAGTGGAAGCTGCCTCCTGGTGGGGCTGACAGGCAGGCTCTGGTGTACACACCCGAGTCTACACGACCGTGCGTCAGTTCCTTTCAGTCCAGACTGGGCCAGGAAGCCTGCAGCCAAAGGCCCTCTCATCTGGCACCACCTGCGCGGAGCCCGGAGCTGCCATAGCTCTATTTATACCCGTCTGCTCTCAGCACTCTGGGGTGCCCTGAGTGCCGCTCCACCGCGGCTGACTGGCCCCTCCTTTCCTTTTGTGGAAGCTAATTCTCCAGATTGATTAATTGCCACTTGTGTGGAGCCACCCGCGGCTGCTCTGCATCCTTGCCGTGCACCGCCTGCTGCTCCACTTTGCCTGCGGTCTTCCCCATTCTCAGGACCCGCGCCCTGGTAGCGTGGGCTCCAGTGAAGTGGAGGTGTCCTTCCCAGTTCACCACAGGCGAGCTCACTGAGGCTTAGGAGCAAAGGTAGAAGGGGTGGCAGGCTTTGGCCTGACCCTCCTTCTGCCAAAATCCTGTCCTACTTCAAACCATTAGAACCTAGAAGCTTTCGCAAGGCAGTCTCCCTGCTTAGAAGGACCCTTGTCTTCCCAGCAGGGTGCAGGGCCGAGGCTAGGGCGGGGAGTGGGACTGCTTTCGCCATCCCGTCTTCTCCTGTAGGTTAGTCTGGCCTAGGATGGAGGAGCCACCAGGTTTCTGGAAGTGTTTTTTTCTTGGTGCTGCTGTCCTGTGGGTACATCCACCTTTCCCCAGGTACTTGCTTGGACATCAGCCGTGTCAAAGCCCTCAAAGGCTTCTGCTGGTCTCACTGCAACCGCCACTGTCTTGGCCCAGTGACCGAAGTGAAGTGTGGCCTCCAAGGGCTGGGAGGCTGGTTCTTTTGCTGGAGCTTCCATCTTGGGGACAGATTTTGTCCAAGCCAGGCCTAGTGCTTCCTTCTCTGTCCTAGTGAGCTGAGGACCTGCTCTGCCATGCAAGCCACACCACTACAGTTCATTTCTGGACGTGGGTAAGAGAGGTGCAGAGGGTAGTTTCACTCATTCTGGGGCTACCTGTGGGCCCTTGAGGTACACCCCAGATGTTTCAGCAGATGCCTTCCTCTGGGGAATGGGAATCTACTAGACCACTGGGGAGCAACTCTGGCGAAGTTAAGAGTAGAGTTGGGCAGCTCTCTGTGTTCTTGTCAGTGGCCATGCTACCCCTGCCACTGTGCCACGTGGGCTGCTCCTGGGGCATCTCTCCCAGGGACCATCAGGAGCAGGCCTGCCTGGACTGTCAGACAGTGTGAGATGTGGGGCTCACAGCAGGTCAGTCTATGGTCTCTATTCCTCTCTTGGAGTGTGTGATTCCATCACCAGGGTGGCCAGTCCAGGGCCTGGGATGGAATGTGAATATGGAGTGTCAAGGCTGCTGGGCATGAGGGTAAATTCAGGCAGCTGTTCTGAGCAGCCTTCTGGGAATTTTAGGCCCTGGGGCTGTCTGGGCCTTTAGGTTAGGAGAAGAAAGAAGGGAAGTTGAAGTGGAAAGCTTTGCTTTCTTGGGATGTTGTATAGGGCCAGGAAGCATAGCTTGAGGCTGAGGTGCTGTAGCCCGTGTCTGGGCTTTCCTGGGCCCAGGGCTAACAAAGGTGCTGACTCCTGTCTCCTTTCTTTGCCTCTGGCAGTGCCCTTACCTCAGTACATAAGACCAAATGGTGGAAGCTGGGCTTTTGCTGGCCACTGGGTGGCAGCTCTGCTGTGATGTCCCCAGGGCTGGGAAGGGACACAAGGTCTACCCTCTCCTTGGCGGCCTCGGACTTGTTCACCTCCCAACATGGATTTCTTCTTGTGACTGTGCCCTTGGAGGCCAGCCCCATTTTTGTACCTCTGGAAGCTATTTCAGTCCTTCATTTAAGGACCGCAGAGGAAGTTCACAGAATCCAATTTTGTTTGCCCATGGGACAGAGGATGAAGGTGTCACAGGCACACTGTTAACTGCTGTATGTGGACATGTGAATGATGAGTGTATCCATTTCTAGGGACCAGTGTCCTTTGTGCTCTGCCTTGAACATGGCAATGACTACTATGAAGCCTCTTAGAACTTTCACCCTCTCCTCTGTGGGAGATCAGTCTTCCAGACTTCCCCTTTTAGGATCTGGTAGCTTTGTAGTAGACGTAGTTTACTATGTAGCATTGGCTGTTGGGGCAACAAATGGTCCAGGAAGACAGTAAGGTGGTCTCTAAGGGGCTTGAAAGACTGCAAGTGCTTAGGAAAGTAGTGAGCAATAAGGAAGTGCACCCAGTTTCTTGATGTGCTGGCTGGCCACCAGCAGGCTTTATGGCTGTGAGCAGAAGCCATGTGCAGATGCTCTTCGGTGGTTCTGGTGCAGCATCTGGCAGGGACTGTGTCTAGTGACCAGCCTTTCTTCCTTGCAATATTCTTAGAGAGACCAGGATGAGAGAGGCCATCTAGATGCTTCCTTTCTCAACAAGAGGAGTGCCTCTGTCTCAAGGGCCAGTTGAGGCCAGAGCTTCTCTTAAGGGTCTGGGTCACAGTTGTGCCATTGGGGGATGGCTCCAGCTGCAGTGGACAGGGAGGTATTTTTCCATGCTCTCAGTCTTGATTTCTGATCTAAAATATCTGAGGTTAAATGGAGTTCAGCCATTTATTCCTCTGTGCTTTTCCTGTACAGGAAACTGGATAAGGCTCACATGTAGAATTCCCTTTTCTTTTTCTGGCGAGGCTGACAAACAGCTTCAAGAGAGAAACTGAGGCCACAGAACATCAGGCATCTTTGCCACCACTCAGGGTTTGAGTCAAACCTGAAGTGTTCATGGTTGCAACAGTTTTCTTCCAATGTTAGCAAATATCTTTTGGGTTTTTGGTGTGGGCTGGAGGAAGAATTGTAGATAAAGTAAATTTTATTAATATGTAGAGAACTCTAGGAAAGAACCCTGATGGCTGATCTTGGGATGTTTCGCTTGCATGTAAAAGAGTTTTGGGGGCCATTGCAGGGATTTGGGGGACAGCAGGAGAAAGTTTAAGGGCAGAGATGGGCAGGAATGAGGGGAGGCTTCCTGACGCTCTCTGGGAGCTGTGAACATTGCTGCTGGTGCTCTTAGCTTGGCAGGCCCTTTTGTGTCTTCCACAGAACAGAGGCAGTGCAGGCTTTAGGCAGATGGAGGCTTAGAGTCCTGCTGTGGTATTGCTGGGTAGAGGGCTTGGGAGGGCTCTCAGTGGCCAGCTGTCTGTTAAACAAAATCACTGACCAGCAGTCCTTGACTATGTTTTAAGAGGAGGTGTTAGAGAGCTGAAACGTGGAGAAGAGGCCTGATCCTTTACCCTGGTAGGAGACTGACGGGCATAGAGCATTGGTGCTGTCGTGGGGGAGGAGCAGGGCCTTGGGGTAGCATGGTGGGACCCAGGCAGGGCACCACACCTTGCCACTGTCCTTGAGGCACTTGCATTATCCCAAGGAGGAAAAGTGACGGCTTGCAGAGGGGCAGGTAGAGGAGAGGTGGCAACAGAGAGCCTGGGGATGGAAGTGGAAGGGGATTCAGCCACTGAGAGCAGGTTGAGGCTGGGCTGGCATCCATGCTCAGACTGTCTCAAAAGAGGTTATGTTTCTTAGCTGGACTTCTTGCTTCTTCTAGAATTGGCTTCTGACACTAAGTGCCCAGACATGGTTATCTTTGTCATGTGCTTCAATTTTCTGTATCTCTTTTTGGAGTGTCCTCAGGTCTAGAGCTTGGAGACTCATCTTGAAATGGCTGGTCTGTCATTAGCTCAAGGTCAGCGGTAAAGGAAGGATTATTCTCAGGGGCTTCTTGTGCTTGTTCTGCTAAGCAGAAGGGGCAGGCTGCCTTTCTCTTTGTCCACTATCTGAAGATGTTCACAGGTCCCTGGTGACAGTGGTGGGCTGGGCTTCTGCACTTGCCACCCTTCTTGGGCTACAGAGGATCCCTTCAGGCCATGAAGTGTGGTTAGGCCTTGAGGTTTTGTCTCTACTTTTTCTTTTGAAAGTCAGTCCCCAGTCTACAGCTGAGGTAGGTGCGTTCCGGCCTGAAACCAGGCACCAGCCTTTCCTCCTTTCCTAATGTCTTCAGCTCTGCTCCCCTTTGGATCAAGAGGCAGAATTAAAAATATCCTTTTTAGGAGAAGTCAGTAAATCAAGGATTAGAGCCAAGATTGGACTTTAGCACCCTTACCAACTTGATGTTTGATTAGGGGTGTCTCTTCTCTCTGACAGTGTATCTGCATAGGGCCAGACCCTTATTTCTGGGCCCCTATCTATAATTTACAATAAGTCTTTCAGGATCAAATATATTTCCCCCTCCAGATGTTTTGTGTGTTGTTTTGCCAAGAGGGTAGATGTTTTCTTCAGGCCCTCATTTTGAACTGATAAAAAGATTCTCAGTCTATTGACTTCTAGTCCAAAGACACCTGTAGACCTTCAGGGTTTGGGTCAAGGAAAAACTGGGCATTACTGCAAATACTATTAATGGTTGGCCATGCCTTAGAGGAGGAATGGTTAGAGTGTCTTGACTGATAAACATTTGATAGAACAGCAGCCAGTCTTTGATATTACTTGGGAATTCTCTTCTGCAGAGTTTAGTATTAGTGCTTAGGGATTCTGAAGAGAGCTGATGATACCACAGCTTTGGATACTGCTGGGGAAGGCTAGACTGGTGAGTTAACCAAAGTGGCACAAAGCCTCTTCCTGTCCCTAGTCCTTGGGTATCCACTTTTCCCATCCCTTTGTGTGCTGGCAGCAATGTCTACATGAGCCTGTTTTTCTTCTGGGTCTTGAAGAAGTCTGTCTCACCAATCCTATACCCCTGCCACGAGCACTGGATTTCCTGGATTTATTTTAGGACTAGAGCTAGCTCTCTCCCTGTACCCCATACACTCACGAGTTTGGCTCCCTTTCCTTCCCTCCCTCACTTCTGTATGGCTCCAGGGATTTTGAACTTGTGCATGGACAGGGAAGTGGTTGGGTGGGGAAGGGAATTTGGGAGGGTATTAGGGTTGGGCTGGGGAGGGATATTTGCATTTTTCAGCTGTAGGAATACTGCAAGCATGCTTTGGCTATGTTTGGGGTTTCACCTAAGTAGATGGAAGGGGCCAATGCCCAATGCCCCCTCATGTCAATGAAGAGGGCCTGGTGGTATTTTGCTTCTTTTTTGGCTTAGGGAATCTATGAAACCTTCTATCTGGTGGAGGGGCTAAACCTCCTGATCATCTTGCAATCCTTGAAAGGGAAACTCAGTCACTCTATCAGTGAGTATTTCTAATGGCTACTGTGGACAATGAGCAGTCCGTCATGTGTTAACATGTTAACATTGTCTTTGGCTGGGTTAGAGGAATCAGTTTCCCTTACCTGTCCTTCTGCAGGTGCGAGGCATCTGCCTGCTCTCTATCCTTTGACAGCTGACTATTCTAGTGTTCTTTTCCTGGGTTCAGGAAATGTGTGTGTTGGGTGTGTGCAAGAGTGTTGTGTGTGCATGGAATCTGTGTGTGGGTGTATGTGTAGCGTGTCTGTTGTGTGTGTACGAGAGATGTGTAGGGACACACTGCTTTGCCTGAATAGCATCAGGCCTAGGAGACCCTCCTTTTTGTTGTCTCTTTCTTTGGTAGTGGGGTCGCATTAATAATACACCATGTTGGGTGTATTTTTTATGGAGATTGTATATAAAATTATATAAATATATATAACTTGTTCTATTTTAAGGAGACAGGGGAACTTAGTGGGGGTGAGCATCAGATGCAACAGTAGTGACTTACAGTGGGAGCCTCAGGCAAGTGGTCCTCATGGAGTGGGGACTGGATAAGCACGAGATGCAAGCTGGGCAGAATGTGCAGGGCTTGTGCCCCTACGCACATATATAAATATAAAGAAAACCTATATAAAGTCTATCTAGTTAGCTTATCTATATATCTGTATGAAGTCATAGTTTGCTTTATTTTTGTACCTGTGCTTAGAGATGTTTTCATCAGTCTCACCATTCCCATGTGGGGAACTGGCTCACGCCTTGATGCCGCCTCCTTCTCTGTCCTTCCCAGGATGCATTCTCTGTTCAGAGCTGCTTGGGTCTTTCTACTAGAAACATGTGTATATGAAAAACTTTGAAATGAAACAAAGAACTTGTAGATGCACAAGTGAGCTGCAGGCTGTGGAGGAGTTGTGGGATCCAGTGACCCCAGAGAACTTGGGTCCCAGTGTCTCTTGGCATCAAGAGGGGACATGTGGTAAGGTGCTTGATCCAGGAGGGCTGCTCACAAACTGGAAATGCCACAGAGCCATGCCCATGTGGCTGTGGGATGGTATCCAGCTCCTTGGAAGGAATCCAGCTCAGTAGCTGGTAAAGGAGGTGGTCAAGATTTCTTAGGGACTGTCCTGGTTCATAGCACCTAGGCTCAAAGCAGCTCTTGGAGGTATGGTGGTGAGAGTTTGTGAGGCTGACTGCGTGGGCCCAATCTTGGAAAAGAGATATGCTGAGGATTATTGCTGCAGAATCTTGGAACCAGTGTGAATGTGATATCTAGTATAAATATGTCATTGATGGTATTTTCACTTACTTTTAATTGAAACCAAAGCGCTGTGGGAATGGATGGTCTAATACTGGGACAATGAGTGGACAGTCAGGAGTGACAGATTAACTTTGGACAGATCTTGGAGGTTGAACCTTACTGTGACCTTCCTTCTGTTACACAGTTAGGGTACATAGCTGAACAATGTATTGGAAGAATGTGGCCAAGAATAGGAGATTCTGGGGGGAAGGTCCACTTGAGTATGGGCAAGTAAGGGTGTGTGGGCTGAAGAATACCTCTCTGAGAATACAAGACCTCATACACGCTGCGAAGGTGGAGCCTCAGCAGCCAGCTCTAGGTGCTAGCTCTTCCTCTGACTTGCCAAGCGCTCAGAACATTGTGTTTGAAGCTGATGCAGGGCCAGATGGTGCAGGGAGTCTGGGGAGACTCGGTGATTAGTCTCTCATCTTTATTTCTGCTTGCAACTCAAAAAATGGCAACACTAGCCCCTCTTTCCCAACCAAAATGTGATACTCTTTAAGAGCTCTTGACTGTGGATTTTGACCATTTAATGAACTCAGATGCCTCAACCATGAGAAGGACTCTTTTTGCATTTTGGGAGTGTTATGAGAAGAGTAGGTTGGGGTGGAGTTTGAGTCTAACTTCTGGTTCTTATTGGACCCTATATGGCCCTGCCATTCACTAGGACATTGTTACTGGGGCTCCAGATTGTCTGTTCAAAACATTTCCTATTGTCCAAGGACATAGCAGGAGAACAGGCCTGTCCATGTGTACTGGGAGGGCTGCAACTGGTGCGTGACTGGTCTTTCTGATAGATTCTTCAGAAGGCCAGGAGAAGACATGGCTAGGTGATTCTTGCAAGGTTTTTCTGGGAGATTGAGCAAGAGAAAGAACAGCAAATTCTATGTCCCTTCTCAGTTTGGACCCCCTCCTGAGCTACCAAAGAGGGGTTTCTGTGGCTATTTTTGGCTCTTAAAGCCAACCTTTTCTCTTTCTCTGTAGACTCAGTGCCACACCTGGTCAGCTTTAACCTGCAGAGTTAGTTCAGCACACAGGTACCTCAAAGGGCTCATACTCCAGAGGCCCAGAGTTCCTCCCACATTCCATCTCTTTCCACATAGAGCCAAAGCCTTGATCCATAGAAACCTCAGCAGCACAAGGTGTGTGAGACTGGGAGAACCTGCACATCGCCATCCCACTTCTCAGTGTCCAGTGGATGCTTCATTTGGGAGCAAGTAGGGAAGACAAGGGTCTTGAAATCTTGGAGTCTAGAGAGATAAGTTACTTTCCTCTGCCCTTTCCTTAACACAGCTCTCAGAGAGAGGATGCAGGGCTGGGCACTGGAGGGGGAGAGACAGATAACCCAGCATCAATCTCCCATTTATCAGAAGAGCCAACCTTTCATAAAGGAACAGAGGGGATTGCCATCTGACTGTGGAGTAAGCAAGATGTCCTGTTTTTGAACCTCTCAGTTAATGGGACAAGTAGGTGGGAGGGGTCTTCTGATGAACCTTTGAGGCCCACAGCCACTACCAGGGCTCTGAGCTGCCCCCTATGCTTGTGACTTATTTCTTAGTCCCCAGACAGTGGAAGGGTTATTGAATTTTGGTGCTGTTCTCTTCTGGTAGGAAGTCGGGGGGAGGGATATGTAGTTCTTGTTCTGCTACCTCTGTCTGATACGTGAAACAAGAGTATGGAGTAGACAGGTCTGCTGGGAATCACCCTCCCAAGGGTCGGTATGGGCTCTGTTCTTTCCACATCATTATCAACAGGATGCCTGGGGAGAGCGAGGGGCTTGCCTGTTACCCTTGGCTTTGGCAGCTGTGTCTTCTGCTGTGGGCATCACATGGATCCACCTTGGAAGTCATAGAAGGTGGTGGGGGCACAGTCAGGCCCGCATAGCACTTCTGTCAAGGGGGATGTGGCCATGCTGTTGGGTGGGGCCTCTGCTGGTATTTAGCATGGGGTCTGAACTGGGAGGTTGCTCTGTGGAATGAGCTGGATGCTGGGCTTTAGATGAGGTGCGGGAAGGGAAGAGTAGATCTGATGCTCCATTTATTAAATTGAATGCATGAGTTTGAGAAAGTCTTCAAGCACCATTCAGATTTAATTTCTGAATTGCTATTCATGGGCCAGAGATGGAGACCATAGACAGGATGTATGTCACCAGTTGCCTGTTCTTGTCCATAGTCTGGTAAGGAGAGACAACCTCCCGCCTATGTGAGCAGCTCTTGGCCCCTATATCTACTCACACTCTCCCACCGGAGGGACCAAGTTATCCCGGACATGCTTCTTCCATCACACATGGAGGCAGTTCTTGTGGTTCCCCTCTTGTCACCCTGAGGTCTGTGGATGTGCAGAGGGTAGGGGCAAAGAGGGGTGTGGTGGTGGTGGGGTCTGAGGGCTCTGCCCGCGGCCCCCAGCAGACTTCTGACCTCCAGATGCCTGATGGCCTCCTGCATTTGGTTCTTCTTTTCTTAGGAGTCTGGATTGACTCTCAGTTTCGTCATGAGATTTCTTGCTCTCATTTCGAACTCTCTTTTCTTCCTTCAGCTTTCTTTGGGGTTTCCCCAGTTCATGCCAGGTTTTCTTGGCAAGATTCTTCAAACCTTGTTTCTATTTCTTGAATGTTGAGTATTACATCACCGTGCTAGGGTGCTTTATGGTGCTGTCTGAGAGGCCAGCTGGGTGGAACTGGCTCCTCCGGCTGTTCTTTAGATCTTGCTGTATTTCATCTTCTTTGATTTATTTTTTCCCCTGGGGGTTTGGGGTGGGTGACTTGGGAGTAGATTTGTGTTCTCTCTCTCTTTTCTGTATGAATGAACTGGTTAAAGTCAGTTAGCATAAACAACTGACTTCACAGTATTGATTGGTTGGCTGACTTTGGTTCCAAATTAAAGACAAACCAACGTGGTGTACAGCCGTGTACAGAACACCTTTGAGTGTGAATTTGGATGGCGACTACAGGCTTACTTTTTGAACTTCAGGTATGTAACTGAAAAGTAAATAAAAACACTATTTTTTCAGTAAGCTTTTTTTTTTCTTCTAAAAGATAACTTAGAAAGCAAACTACAAAAACATTAAATCGGTGCTGTACCTAAGCCTTATACAAACATTCTACACTCTGTATAACCTGTCTCTGGGGCGCTCTCTGCTCCATCCCCCTCTTCTCAAAGCCTGGGAATGCCAGCATGTGCCAAGCCTGGGGCTAGACGTTAGGGACCAGCAGGCCAAGGGGACCCTGGGAGTAGAGAATGATGGTAGAGATGAGGCATGGTCCTGCTACCTGAGCAGATGTGGAAAGGAAACCAGGCATTTAGGTGTGTGTGTGGTGTGTGTGCACGTGTGTGTGTGTGTGGGTGTATGTGCGTGTGCAGGTGCGCGCACGCATGCGAGCATGAGCTTATAGGTGCACAATGCCAAAGTGAATGCACCAACTGGGGCTTGAGAGAGAGACCCAGATGGGCCCCAGAAGTGGGATGAGGGGGCATGCTCCCTCCCATTTCCTGTCTCCTTCTGCTTCTCTGTCAGGGAGTGGAGGTATACTGGAAATAGCTACACTCTCAACCAGGTGCTTCTTCCTCAAAATCTCCAAACTTTAAGTACTTCTAAAGGGCCCATCTAAGGGGCAGGCATCTCTGGCCACCAAATCACAAGACTGCCAAGACTGGGAGGAACCTTTCCTCTCCCCAGCCCTTACTTGGGTTTTGGGGAAGAGAGTTGCTCCTGCGGGGTCCCTGCACCTCCCCGCTGTCGCTGCCACTCTCCATTTGGCCTCCCATTGGCTGTCTTGCTCCATCGGACCCACAGAAAAGAGCCCCCTGGAGATGATTCCTCAGTCACACTGCTCTGTGGCCCTGAGCAATAATGCCTGCCCTGGCTACCAGTGACAGTGATTCCTTTGGCCTTGGACTTGCCAGTTAAAAATAGTGACACCCCAAACTCAATTAGGGAGAGAATCTGCAGTCTGCTTGGGTCAGGCTGCTGTGCCAGGCTTCACTCGCTGGTATTTTCAGGCTTGCTGAATACTAACCAACTCATTGCCAGTAACACTGCATGTTCATATCCTGAATTAAAAATCAAAATGAGCGAACAAGTACATAAGTGAACCAAGAGAGAGAAAAAAACACCGGCGCATCAAATGACAAGATGTGTAGCCAGTGAAGGTCCCCCTGGGAGTGTTGCGAGTTTAACTGAGTAAAAGAAGTTTAGTATTTAAATTATTCCTCATGTAACATTACTCTGCTTCAAAAACTGTTTTGTATTTTGATATAAATAAACATTTGCTTAAAAAAGTTCACTTTCTAATTCTTGTTTGTACCTAAGATTATTTTCTGATGCTATATAATTTTGCCGCTGGGTGCTAAGTCTTCCTAAATCAACCCAATTTAACTCATGGCCCAACATGACTCTGAGGAATTGATGCTTGAAGGCGAAAGGCAGCTGTTTGCTCACTGAACAGCTGTATGCTGAAGGTATGCTGTGTGAGTCACTGATCTGAGTCCTGGGATCCTCCAGGGGACAAAAAAGATGAGGCTTCTGCTCTTGGGAGGCCTGTAGTTTAGGGAGACAGGCAATATGTGAGCACTGTAATAAGAAAACTACACAGAATATAGTCAGGTGGCCCATACATGGGTAGGGATGAGGGATGGAGAGAAGGCAGGGCTTGCCTGGAGGCCAAGGGTGCTGGGGCAGCTTATCTGAGTGTCAGGGGCACATCAACTTTTCCTTTGTAGGCTCTTCACACTCCCCAGAATCTTTGCTGACTCTGCAGTGCTGTGAGAAAGGTCGCTTTCTGGTTCAACTCCATTCTCATCTGAATGGGTCCCCAACCCTAACAAGGTGGCCATTCACCTCCCAGAACCGAGGGTGCTGCAGCTCCTCTGACAAACTGTCTTTCCTTGCACTTGAAGGGATTAGCAGGTGTCTGCCTCACTCCCATCTCCACATTTGATTTGGTGGATTTTCCTGCCTACGTTGGCGTATTTTCCTTCCCTGTGGAAAAATATCATCTTTCTCATTTCTGGACATCTTTTCTTCCTTCTATCAGTCTAGGCTGTTCTTCCTGGCTAAACTATGCTTATTTTAAATTTTATTTGGGATTTATCCCAAAATATATTCCTCTTTACAAACAATTATGAAACACCTGCAAGTTTAAAAGTATCTGTCATAAGTAATCTTGGTCAGGAGGATTTCTGCTATGTCAAATAATGTTAGTTAAGGGACTTGTCTATATTTTGATATTCCTTTCATATTTGTTTTGTTTGGTGCTTGTACAATATGTCTTAAACCTTAGGTACTTAAATCTCATGTTATAATATGTCTTAATTATCTTTTTTGTTCAGAATCATTGAATGAGCCAATCAGTGGCCCTCATTCCTACCTTCCATTCCCTTTCTTGTTCTAAAAAGGCTTTAAGGCAGGAAGGAGTTGTCTAAGAGAGAGAAATAAGGCTACAACACCTTGCCTGATCCTCTGGTGTGGACAGAACACAGCCCCAGAGTGCCCCCCCCCGCAGTCCAGGCAGAACCTACTGAGCCTCTGGTGTGGACAGAACACAGCCCCAGAGTGCCCCCCCCCACCACCATCCAGGCAGAACCTACTGAGCCTGCATCCCTTTTCTCGGCAGAGACTCAGGTCCCTGACTGCAGAAGAAAGACTTGGGAGGGGACCATGTGACAGCAGAGCTCAGGCTTTATCCACTTCAGGACAACAGCAGTGTGGGGGTGTAGAGCCTTGGCTTTTAGGTTTGGGGGACAGATCTGGCTGGTGGCTGTTCCTGGTACCCCTCATCGCCATGCAGGTGGTGTAGGACACAGTGAGCCCATGTTGAACCTACAAACCAGATAAAGTCAGTTTTGTGTCCCCAGCCTCCCCATACCTTTACCCTTTCTCTTCACCCTTTACTTCCTAACAGGTCCCTAGGACCCTCTGTCCACATACAAATGCGTGAGAAGAATTCAAGATGCCCTGGTTGTTTCCTCAGTGGGGAGGCAGGCAGAATCCTGAAATCGCAGGTGCTAGCTTCATCATCTGCTGTTGAGAAGCTGTGCTTCCCCTTTCTGCTCAGTCCTGGTCCATAAAGTGCCTTCATTTACCACGCTGTGCTCCCCACCCTGGGAGGAAACCCTGAGTGTGCTGTTTGGTGAGAGATGGACCCAGACAGGACCCCTTCTGAGGGAGTGTCTGAAGGAGGAGTGTGGGATGGGAAGCACATGTAGGTGTGTGCTCTCTGGTGTTGAGTGCATACCCAGCTGCCAGGACTCCTTAGCAGCACCAAGGTAAGCCTCCAGGTTTTGTAGCTGGGCTGCAGCCTTCCCAAGGGTGGAGATGCTACCTGCTCCTTGCTGGTCACCCCAATTGCTGTAACATTTCAGAGCTGTTTGGTTTGGCTTTGCAGGGAAGCACTCTTTCCATCGGCACAGGGAAGGGGCAGAAACACTGAGCAGCTGCAGCGCTCCAGAGATGGCTTCAGCTGCCCCCAGCCGGTCTTACCTGCCACAGGGGTGGTGGGCAGTGCCAGAGCCGACCCTGCTGCACCTGGAATGCCGTGCTGGAAGCACTGACCTTGAGAAGAAACACTTAGTTCCCATCTGCCCTCACTTTGCAGGTGTTAGTCACCAAGTGGCCACAGGAAGTGCCCCTTAATACACCTTTGTATGCTCACTAGTGGGCAGGCTGCTTGCAGTGGGGGCCCTCTTATACATATTTATAGAAGGAACGAATGTTCAGACAAATGCCTACTTAAGATCATTGAATTTGCGGGGTCATCAGTGCCCTTAACAAGAGCAGCTTCCATGCAGTGATGGGAACAGTGATCAGGGCAAACTGAGGAGTGGGAAATGAGCAGTGAGACAAGATTATTGCACTCTGAGAAGCCCCGCGCTTTAAGAGAATGTTTGAGATACAGCAAAGCCAACAGATGAGGAGGCAATGGTCTTGGGACGGTACTTACAGCTCCCAAAGTGCTGAGCAGTGGACACACCATGCTATGTGCTGCCCCACGGCCGCATGGGGAAGCACTGGCTTGGTCATAGGAAGAGAGACGTAGGACAGGGACAGGATGAGCCATTATTGTGGGACAGAGCAGATGAGGAGGTGTGGAGGCTGAGTCTGACTGGTTTCATTTGAGCAAGTTCTTGGGCCCAGAAACCTTGAATGTCTGACACTTGGCTCTACAATGTCTGGGACACAAGGATAATGGCTCAGAATGTGAGCTCCATTAGAGGAGCTGGGTGGGTGTAGCCTTTGGGTTGGGTTTGTCTGTAAAAAGTGCAGTGGAGGATGAGTTATTTATCCAGGAATTGGTGGCAGCCCTGGGTAGAGTAATGCCTCCAGGGTCAGTGAGGACCCAGATCTCGAACTATTAGAATACAGAAAATAAGGAGGGCAATTAATATTCTCAGCAGACAAACCAGGATGAAAGCCTGAGACACAAAGATAGGCATTTGTTGATTAGCTGGAAGCTATTAAAGCATGCTCTTCTGTTTCTGGAGTCATCCAATAGGAGAAGTGACTGATGCTACTAGAGAAAGGAACAAAATTCAGCGTGCAGAGGAGCCGGCCCACAAATAGACGGATTTCCTAGGAGGAAAAAGGCACCAGGATGTCAGGGGAGCAGGAGGGAGCTCTCCTTTGATGACTTGTGTTTTCCTATGAAGTGAGGTTACCAGCTGAAAGGTCAGAGGCTCCATGGCAGTGGTAGAAAATTATGAAAAATAAATGAGCCCACTAGGGAAGTGCTAAGAACTGCTGGACTGGATTGTGTGTCAATTTGAGGGAAGTAATTATTAATATATTGCGCTTTATACAGAGTTGTGGATTTTCTGGAAAAGTATATGGAGGGAAAAGTATAAGATAGGTAAGAGAGATGATAAAATAGTAAACATTAGAAATCATAGAATCAGAGGCCAATAAGATAGGATAAGGCCGATAACAAAGGGACAGGTCCAGTGATTTAGTCTTGATTACTACTTGGCTTTGGGGTGGGAGGACGGGGTTGAGAGACTGTGCTTGAAGTACAGGAACTTAGAGTCTGGTGTTCATAATTTAAAGGAAGAATTTCTGGTAATGACCAGGTCCATGGTGTGGCTGTGGGAGAGACTGGCTTGGACAGGGTAAAGAAGAGTTCATAGGAGCTGAGGTGTTGGAAGAACTAAGGGCCGGGATGGTGGGTGGATCACTGGGCTGGATTCAGCACTGAGCAGATCACCGGGCGTACTACTGCACCCAGCAGAGCCTAGGAGTCGTTCTTAGTTCCTTTCCCTTCCCTCTGATGTTGTCTCTTGGGAACCCTCCCTCCCTCACTTCACACCCTTTCTTTCCATTCAACAGAGAAGGTGCATTTCTGCCTTAGCATCTGCATTAAAGGCACTCCTACTTAGGGTGTTCTTCTCCGAGGCCTTTGCCCAACTGCTCCCTTCTCTTCAGCACTGTGACAAGGCGAAAGGTGAGTTTGGAGAGGTCTTCCCTAGTATCTTACCTGAAGCAGCCAACCAGAGCTCTATGCCAGTGGTGGTGAACCTTTTAGAGCTTTCAGTGATAACAAACACCCTGCTGTGGCGTACGTGCTGTAGGTTCACCACTGCTGCGTTCTATGCTGTACCACCTTACTCAGCAGTGTGTTACGAGCGTTATAGTTCCGCAGAGCTGATTAGTTCAATGAATGGGCACTGGCATCTGGCTCCCTATACTGGAGTGTGGACTCACGGAAGCTGACACTCCCTCTGCTGGTTCCAGACCGCTTCTTCCTCCTTGAACCTGCTCCGCTAGAATTTGCCTGAGATTATGTCCTTGGTCACTTCTTTCCAGTCCTGCTGGCTTTCCTCTTGCCTGTGTGTGTGTGTGTGTGTGTGTGTGTGTGTGTGTGTGTGTTCATGTGTGCACGCGAGTGTGCGCGCATGTTTTGTTAAAGATTATTTCACACCAAATCACACACACACAGTTGCTTGTCTTAGGCTGTGCACATAGGAAATCCCTTCCAAGACTTGCTGCCATTGGACCCTAAGAATGGAATTCTGGAGCTGGGTCTCTGGCCAGTTGGCGGGCAATAGGACCGAATCACAGTGGGGGGTACAGTAGTCACATCCCTGGCATGTGCTAACAGTGCAGTTAGTTGCTAACTTGTTACCTAAAAGTAGCTGAGGCAGGCTAGAAGTGAAAGGAAAGTATTGGCTTAGAATATCATGTGAGAGGCAATGGAGAAAGAAGGATCTCAACCTGGATAGGTCTCTGATGCTGAAGCCATGGCTTGGATTTGAAAGGAGAGGGGAAAGTGTAGATAAATGTGTTAAGAGACCTTGAAGCTCCAGATTCCCCTGAGATTTCTGTCCTCAGTGGAAGACAAAGCCCCTCCTTGTTTGATGAATAAGCAGATGATACAAACGAAGCAGGTGTCTGACAAATGCTCAGCTTCCTCAGCAGATGCCCATTCTCATCACTCAGACAATTAGAGTCAAACCTCATGATGACCACACTGGAATAGTGCTGAGTTTGCCAAGAAAGAAGCAGGATTTCTTCTATAAGTTGGTTCTGGCCTATGTGTTCTGGGAAGGGAATGGGGTGGGGGAGGTGTGCCTGGGAATGGGTCCTGAGGCTGCTGGATTAAAAATGCCTACCTCTAAAGGGAGATTTGGTTAATATGGGGGCAACCCCATGATACAGTGCTCAACAATCTTGCCAGGGGGCTGTATGGAGATTCTAACAGCTGCTGGGATGGCTCTGGGAAATAGGCATGTCAGGACTTCACTGTGATGGAGCGGGGTCACAAAGCAGGGAGACGTGTGTGTGCTAGAATGGATTTGTTGTAAGAAAGCTAGAGCACATCTGTCTTGGTTACTTTTTCCTTGTTGCTGAGACAAAATACCCAACACCCAAAATAAAGAAAGGAAGGGTTTGTTTAGCTTACAGTTTGTGGAGGTTTCAGTCCATACTTGACTGGTTCAGAGGCAGAGTGGCACAAGGCAGAGGGCAACAGTTCATGGCAGCAGAGCCCAACAAAAACCACAAGAACAAAAAGGAGGGATGGCTGCAAGCAGCCTCTTTCCTTCCCTTACATTGTAAACAGCCCACCCCCACCCAGGGGGCGTGTAGCTCTCACACAGTGTCCATGGCCTCCTCTTCCACAGCCTCAGGATGTGTACAAAGTAAGCACCCCGGCTTCCTGCTGAATCACTCAGCCAAACCTCCAGACTCCCCAAGTTGACACAATGTATCAACCATAACAACACCGCAGCCGATTATGTTTCTGGCTGGACTCATGGGCTCTCCATGTACCAGGGAAAGGATGGCAGGCAAAGGGCTCTGCATGGAAGAACAGCTCAGCAGTGGCTAGGCATGGGGACAGCATGCTGCTGCAGTCCTGTCTGAGCTCACAAAAGGTCACAGTCCATGGAGGAACATGAGCAGCTTTCCTGCTGAAATGTAGAGTCAGAAAACAGGTATCAACTTCACCATGAAATGATGTGCTGGAAATCCAATTAGTGAAAAAAAAATACATAAAAGCTGAATTTGGGAATTATTTTATTTTATTTAAAAATTTTTTTTTATTTTAAAAATTAAAAAAATAACAAAGACAACAATGAAAATAAAATAACAAAAAAACAACAAAAATGATACATGACCTCAAAACAAAATGATAGAAATTAATGATGGTGGCTACATTACATACTGTTATCTTTAATGATGTTGCTCAGTTCACCAGATATAAGAATGTAAGACTGATCAAACAATAAAAGACAGTAACAAGTAATAAAAAAAAACATTGGATATGATGCAGAGCTTCACCATACAAGATGGTAGGAATTCAACAATGGTTCTTATACTTCATATTGTTGTTTTCATATCAGTCATCCGATGATCAAATTCAAGCATACAAATTTGGTCAAGAAAAAAGAAAATTTTAAGCATTGACTGTTCCGTTCAATAAACCACAGACATCACCAATATACCTATTCCAGCTATCCTTATATATACATGTAAATTTTGTTTTTCATTTAAAATACCCAAAATAACCAAAAAAATATACAGCACAGAGAACAATAATACAGAATTTTAAAACATGGTGATAGGATATTAACAATGGTTGTTATATTACCTAATGTCATCTTCAAAATAGTTGTACATATAACCAGATATAAGTATGTAAAAAGATCAAACAATTACACATTTATAGTTCCTTTAGATAAAGCAACAGATATTAGTAGTACGATTATCCTAGTTATCCTGTATCTACACATACGTATTTTTCCCTCTTTCTTCTTTCTTTCTCCTCTCCCCTCCTTCATCCCAGTTGCTCCTTCCTATTTGAGCAGTTTCTTTTCCCTTTCACAATATCTATTGTACCTTTCATATTTTATTTACTCTTTCAGGTTCTTATAGGAGGGAGTAAATATGATGTTTACACATGTGCATCTTATTTTTTCACTAATGAGTATGGTCTCTAGTTGCATCCATTTACCTATAAAAGGTTCTAGTTTATCTTTCTTTATAGTCGAGTAATACTCCATTGTATAAAAATACCACATCATTTTTCCATTCCTCAATTGATGGACATTTGGGTTGTTTCCAGGATTTAGCTATTATAAATTAGACTGCTATAAACATGGGTGCACATATATTGCTGTGGTATGATGTTTTCAGTTCTGGAAAAATACCCAGGAGGGGAATAGCTGAGTTGAATGGAACCTCTAGTCCTAGTTTGCTGAGGAATCTCCAAACTGATTTCCACAGTAGTTGCACCCATCTACACTCCCACCAGCAGTGGAGAAGGGTTCCTTTTTCCCCACAGCCCCTCCAGCATTTGTTACTGGTTGATTTCTTGATGACAGCCCTTGTTTCTGGGGTGAGATGGAATCTCAGTGTTGTTTTAATTTGCATTTCTCAAATGACTAATGATGCTGAACATTTTTTCATGTATTTATTTGCCATTTGTATTTCTTCATCTAAGAAGTGTGTATTCATCTCAGATGCCCATTTTTGTATTGGGTCTTTGAATTTTGGGGGCCTGATTTTCTTTAATTCTTTTTTTTTTTTTTTTTTTGTGGTACCAGGGATTGAATTTAGGACCTTGCGCTTGTCAGGCAGGCACTTATTCCACTGAGCTATATCCCAGCCTTCTTTAATTCTTGATATGTTCTAGATAGAAGTCCATTGTTTGAGGAACACGTGGCTAAATTTTTTTCCACTTTGTAGGTTTTCTTTTCACCCTGTTGGTGAAAAGGCAAAAGATTTATACAATCTGAAGAGAAACCGGAATATCATCCTGTTGGTGGTGTTTTTTGATGTGCAGCAACTTTTCAATGAGATTCCAGTTCTTGATTTTTTAAAGTAGTTCCCATGTAGTTTGGTTTTTGTTCATGAACTCTCTACCTACCCCTATGTCTTCAAGATGTCTACCTACTTTCTCCTCCAATAGATCTCGTGTTTCTGTTTTAATATTTAGATCTTTAAGTCATTTGACTTTATTTTGGTGCATGGTGATAGGCTGGGGTCTAGTTTTTAAAAAATTTTAAATAGAATAAAAATAAAATTAAAAACAGTACAGAATTTCAAAACAAGATGATAGGAGATCAACAATGCTTGTTATAGTGCATATTGTTATCTTCAAAGTAGTTGTTCAGATTACCAGATATAAGCATGTAAAATTGATCAAAAAGTTAATCATTAACTGTTCCTTTCAACAAACCAGTAGAAATTAGTACCACAATTATCTTAGCTATCTTTGTGTGTGTGTGTGTGTATTTTTTTTGAAAGTAAACAAAATTTTCATTATCTTCAGATAACATGAATATCTACCTAGAAAATCTGTGAGAATCTCTGGACAAACTTAAAAAGGGAAGAGAACAAAGCAAGACTGGGGTGGGGAGTGTCCAAGATGTTGTTTTCTTTGCCAGTAACTAAAAAAGGATGATTTAAAAGGTTTCTTTGTGGGCACCTGAGAAGCCAGTCTCTGTGGAACTATCCATTGGCAGTTGAGGGCTGCAGCATGGGAGCAGCCCCGTTCTCTGTGGAACTCTCCGTTGGCATTGGTGGGTGAGACCTGCGCGTGTGCTCTGCCCTGCTCCTTTCGGACAAGGAAGGAGCTTGGCCCAGAGAAGCGGCACCTGAATGGCCCATCTTGATGGACCTCTCCATTGGTGGGCAAGGCTTGCTGTGCAAGAGTAGCCCAGGGCTCTGTGGTCCTCTAGGTTGGGAGATGAGGCCTGCTCTCCCCTGACCAGCTACCTGAGGATCCCAGAGCAACTGCTCCTGTTTGGCCACCATTGGATCCATGGCTGAGGCCCACCCATTTTCTATCCATGGCCTGGAGACCCTCGTACTGAAGGCCAGCATTCCCTCCCCTCACAGCTGTGGTCTGAGCCGTGCACCCCAGCAACTGCCTGGGGATCCTGGGCCCAGTGGTCCACAGCCTACTACCATCTTGGGATAAGTTTGATATCCAGGTAAACTAGGGTCCCTAGAATCCTTCAGTGAGCTGCCTGGGTAGCTTGTAGCTCAGCATTTTTCATCTAACATCCAAAATGACGAGACATAGGAGCAAAATGCAGTCTCAGAACTCAACTCCACCTAGAACAAGTCCAGGAGAACTTATTTATTGACATAGGAGAACTTATTTTATTTTATTTTTTTGCAGTACTAGGGATTGAACTCAGGACCTCGTGCTTTCCAGGCAGGCACTTATTCCACTGAGCTATATCCCCAGCCTCTGACATAGAAGGACTTGAAAGTCACATACCTGAAATCTCTGAAATGATCACGTCTGAAGTAAAGAAAAAACTCCATCAGGCCACAGAAGAGATCAGATCAGAAATAATCTCTCTGGCAAAAAATGAATGACAATAATAATGAAAGAATTGTTCTGTACATCTAGAGAAGAAACAGATAAAGAAATAGATGAACATAGGCAACAGATGGAAACGTTACATGAGCAATTTAGGAATGAATTAGGATGCATGAAACAGACTCAAAGAGATTTCCAGGAAATCAAAACTTCCATTGAAAGCTTGCAAAACCACTTAAATGAAGCTGAAGATAGAATTTCAGATCTTGAAGACAGCTTGGCAGCTAATGATTGGGAAAGGAAGAATCTTTTAAAATCAACAAGGATCCAGGAAAAATCAATCCATCAGCTGCAAGACAAGGCAAAGAGAAATAATGTCTGAGTAATAGGAGTCAATGAAACATCAGGAGGCAACACAAATGACATAAAAAGAATATTTGCAGAAATAATAGCAGAAAATTTCCCAAGCATGGAAAAATATTCTGATGTACAGGAAAATGAGGCAAATAGAACTCCAACTAGCCATAACCAAAATAAAATCACACTCAGACATATAATAATCAAGATCTCAGATATCCAGCAAAAGAACAGAATATTAAAAGCTACTAGAGAAAAGAAAGAGATCACCTATAAAGGAAAGCCCATCATAATCACAGCAGACTTCTCAGCACAAACCATGCAATTGAGAAGAGCTTGGAGCAATATATTACAGGTTCCGAGACAAAATAACTTCCAGTCCAGACTGATGTATCCTGAAAAACTATCCTTCAAATTCAATGGAGAAATAAAATATTTCTATGACAAAGAACAACTGAAGAACTTCATGAGCGCAAAACCAACCTTACAAAAAGTACTAAAAGATATTTTAGACAGAGAAAAAGGAGATGACAATCTCAAGAACAACAATAGAAAGGACCCCTCAAACAGAGCAAGCAATTAAACAGATAGCAAAAGGAGGAAACCAACAGCAAGTAAATAGCATGACAAGGATAAGTCAACATATATCAGTTGTAATCATTAATGTAAATGGCCTCCATTCACCAGTCAAAAGAAACAGACTGGCAGAGTAGGTTAAGAAACAAAATCCAACCATATGCTGTGTACAGGAAACACACTGTACTTGAAAGGAAATCCATAGATTGAAAGCCAAAGGATGAAAAACAATTCTCCATGCAACAGGTTCCCAGAAAAAAGCAGGGGTAGCTATTAAATTTGCAGACAATGTAAACTTCAAACCAAAAACAATCAAAGGAGATAAAGAAGGCTACTACATGCTAGTTAGGGGAAAACTGCAATAGGAAGAGATAACACTCCTAAACATGTATGCACCAAATGTTGGAGCACCAAACTATATAAGTCAAGTATTAACAGACATGAAAAACCGAGTAATCAATAACACTATTGTGACTGGGGACCTGAACACCCCTTTGATGCAACGAGACAGGTCAACCAGACAAAAAATCAGCAAAGCAGAGTGTTCCACCCCACAACATCAGAATACACATTTTTTTCAGCTGCACATGGGACTTTCTCTAAAATAGACCACATTCTAGCCCATAGAGCATACTTACCTAAATGCAAGAGAATTGAAATTATCCCATGCGTATTATCTGACTACAGTGCAATGAAATTGGAAATTAATGACAAAAGGAACTCCAAAAATCCCATAAACACTTGGAAATTAGAAAACAACCTCCTGAACAACCAATGGGTCACAGAAGAAATTAAAGAAGAAATTAAAAAATACCTACAAACAAACAAAAATGGAAATACAACCTACCGGAATCTGTGGGATGCAATGAAAGCAGTTCTCAGGGGGAAATCTTTTTACTTTATTTTAAAAATAAAGGAATAAAACATATTAACAAACAGAAAGCCATTTACAAAATAGCATAAGAATAGTACAAACAATACAGAGTTATAGACAAAGTGGTAGGAAATTAACAATGGTTGTTGTATTATGTACTGATGTCTTCAGAGTGGTTTCTCAGGAATACAAATACAGACATGCAATATTGATCAAACAAGTAATCATTAACTGCTCCTTTCAGTAAAACAATAGAAGACAGTAGTACAACTGTTAGCTATCCTGTGTATACATACATATGGAATTTCCTCTTCTTTCCCCTCTCCTTTCCCATACCCCAGTTGCCCCTTATTTTTGATCATTTTCTTTTCATTTCACAATATCTATAATACCTCCTAGTTTTTATTTATTCTTTCAGGTTCTTACACTAGTGAGAAATATGTTGCTTATACATGCACATCTTAGTTATTTCACTTATGAGTATAGTGTTTAGCTCTGACCATTTACCTATAAAAGCCTCGAGTTTATCTTTTTTTGTAGCTGAGTAATACTCCATTATATAAAAATACCACAATTTTTTATCCATTCCTCAGTGAACGGACATTTGGTTTGCTTCCACAATTTAGCAATTAGACATTGTGCCGCTATGAACATGGGTGCACATATATTGCTGTGATATGATGATTTCAGATCTTCTGGGAAAATACCCAGAAGTGGAATAGCTGGGTTGAATGGGACCTCTAGACCTAGTTTGCTGAGGAATCTCCAAACTGATTTCCACAGTGGTTTCACCAGTCTGCATTCCACACCAGCAGCGAAGAGTTCCTATTTCTCCACAGCCTTGCCAGCATTTGTTATTGGTTGATTTCTTAATGGTACCCATTCTTATTGGAGTGAGGTGAAATCTCATTGTTGTTGTAATTTGCATTTCTCAAATGACTAATGATGTTGAACATTTTTTCATGTATTTATTTGTCATTTGTATTTCTTTATCTGAGAAGTGTGTATTCATCTCAGATGCCCATTTTCAATTGGGTCTTTGAATTTTGGGAGGCTGATATTTTAAAGTTCTTTATATGTTCTCAGTAGTGTAAGAACCTGAAAGTGTGAATATAAATTAGGAGGTATGATAAACATTGTGAACTGAAAAGAAACTGTTCAAAAGTAAAGAGCAACTGGGATGAGGGGAAAGAGAATTTGAAGAAAGGGATAAATATGTATGTATGTATATGTGTATATGTATATGTATATATGCAGGATAGGTAACATACTGACTTCTGTCGCTTTATTGTAAGGAACAGTTAATGATTAGTTATATGATCAATCTTGAATGTCTATATTTGTTTTCTTGGGTATACACTTTGAAGTTATCAATATGTAATACAACAACCATTGTTAATTCCCTATCACCTTGTTTGTAATTCAGTTTTGCTTATACTATTCTTGTGCTACTTTGTAAATGGATTTCTGTTTGCTAATATGTTTTCATTCTTTTACTTTTAGAATAAAAAAATAGCAAAAAAAGGTATCTTTGTAATAGTAATGACAACAACAACATCAGATAAAAAGGAATAAATTGAAAGAGAGCTGGACAAATGGTAAGATTTAATAGAGATACAGAAGAAATAGACAGATGTGGAGTTAAGACCTAGAAAGACCAGCATCTCAGTTTCCCTGTGTTACTTGTTTCTCTGGGGAGGTGGACCTTCCAGGGCTCTGGCTTTACAGGGTGCAAAGTCAGCCCCAGCAGTCTGCCTTGTGAGGCCTGCATTTGACACTGAGGTGCTAAACCCCCAGCTCTTCCCTTGTAAGTTTGGATCCTTGCCCTTTCTCCTTGTTCTGTCTCTGCTCAGGTCAATGGGGGCATTAGTTTAGGCTTAGAACTCTGACTTCCAGTTCCCTGTCCATCTTTGTTGGACGGCTGTTACAAATTTAGCAGTGCATTCAGAAATACACTTGCTATAGCTTACTTATCCAGTCTTCTAGATTTCGGGGACAGGTGGGTTTTTCAATGATCTTATTTGGTCAGCTACCAACATTGGAGGTTTCCAAACTTTTTTTTATCTTAAATGATCCTGTTTTTTTTCTAAATATGATATCAAATTTGGCATTGTGACACACATCTATAATCTCAAGTACTCTGAGAAGTTGAGGCAGGAGGATCACAAGCTCAAGCCCAGTGTGGACGATTTAGCAACTTAGTGAGATCTTGTCTCAAAATTTAAAAAAAATAAGAAAAGAGCTGGGGATGTAGCTCAGTGTGGAAGGCACTGGTTTCAATTCCCAGCACCATAAAATAAATACATAAATAAATATATGAATAGAGTTTTTATAATAATATTTCATAACTTGGTCTGATGATCTGTTATTTGAAGGAGTATTCAGGTTTTTCACACTGAGTAATAACTAATATACTTTGTATAGCATTGTATCTTCTTTTATATTTTGTTTCACTTTATTTTGTGGTTTCCTAATTTTCCTTTTCCTTATTTTTGCTGGCTTGTGCTATTTATTGCCTTTTCACTTCTTTATTCAATTTGGAAGCTTAACTCTAATTTCCTATTCCACTATCAATGTGTTTCATTTTTGAGTCTGTATTTCCTTTGCACTCTTAAATGATAGCAAAATGGCAACCTCTTTCTCTACCAAGACACTACTATCTAGCTGTCTCATCCACTTGGACCATGATGAGACATAGGAAAATCTTCACTTGCCTATTCTCTTTGCTACACTAAATGATACCTTTGAACATTTTTACTTCTACTTCTGCATCTTAATACCCAAGTTTTACTGAATGTTTAGTACCTTTACTCTAAGCTATGAGGAGTGGTCTTGCAGTAAGTAGGCCTCTTCTATTTAAGATTTCTTACTTCTTAGATTATACGTTTTAAGTTGCTTATGTTCAATATGTTTAATTACATGTGTGCATAAAATAATGCCTATGAATGCATATATGTACATACATATGTATTTGTACATATTTATTACCATTCTCTATCTCTGTCTCTGTCTCTGATTTTGATTTTTCTTCTTTTGAGAGTAGATTTTTCTCAAGCTCCTTCCTTAGGTATATTCACAGGCAGTGCAGCCTCTGCATCATGCACTTCTGTGAAGATAATTCTGGCCTCTGAATCAGCAGCATGGTCACAGGAAGTTTCCAGCCCTCTTTCAAGGCATGAAGGATAGAGAAGACTCAGCCCCCTTAATTCAGGTCTTCTCTGCTTCTTGGGGGATAGAGAGAACAGGCACAGTCCTATGGGCTACAAGTGTCTTCCCCTCAGGTTCAGGCATCTCTACACCCCAAGATTTCTCCAGGAACCACCAACTCTGTGGTCTGGCCCTGGTATTTTCCAGCACTGGTTGTTCAGCTGGGGAGTCATAGGGGAAGAACAGATGGTGCCCCAGGCTAAACCAGTAGAGTGGTTGTGTTCACGTATAAGAATGTGAAGAGAGGAATAAGTGATGGCCAAGAAGTAAATCCCGGAGACACCAAGATTTAAGGAGCAGGCAGAGTAAAGGTGACCTGAAAAAGAGACCTAGAAGGATAGATCAGAAAGCCAGGAGGAGAAACAGGGAGTTGAGAAATGACAAAGAGAGCAGTTATCAGGGTCAACTATGAGAAAGATCATGTAAATGTCACCTGTGTGTCTTCATTAGCTGAGATTTCCATTGAACCATGCATTTCAATGGCCCTGTCTCATTTACCAAGTAATAGAGAAGGAGAGTTTTCCCACAATTCCCTAATCATACATTTATCAGAATCCTTGAGTGTCTACATGAAGCACTGAATCAATCCTGGGTATCTTCACTGTTCTCTGGTGAAGATGGAGACTCAAGAACCCTCATCAGTTCAGAGGACACTGCTCGGCTGATGGTACCTTGGGACACTTCCTGCCCCTGCTGTTGTCAGTGTAGGTGGAGACTAGCATATCTAAATGTGGAGGGAGGCAAATATAAGTGGTGTGTCCTAATGCTGCAGAGATGACAAACAGCGGACACTTAAGTCCCAGCTTCCTGTTATATGTGTTTGTTTTTGTTTCTGGTAAAAATACCCACTTCTGAGAATATTAAGGGGTAGAGATCCGGGACTCTCTCCATTTTCTTCCCTTCTGCTTCAATATAATTTATTGGCTTTGATTAGATGAGTAGAAGAAATGAAACCCAAGTCCTAAATCTAAATGATATACCTGGGAGGGAAAGGAGAGCAATGAATGTTGCCACATTGTGTAAGCTGGTGCTATGGTTGATACACTGTGTCAGCTTGGGGAGTCTAGAGGTTTGGCTGAGTGATTCAGCAGGAAGCCAGGGTGCTTACTTCGTATATATCCTGAGCCTGTGGAAGAGGAGGGCATGGAGACTGTGTGAGAGGTATACATCCCCTGGGTGGTGGTAGGCTGTTTACAGGGTAAGGGAAGGAAAGAGACTGTTTGCAGCGTTCCTCCCTTTTGCTTTGGTTGTTTTTGCTGTGCTCTGCTGCCATGAACAGGTTGCCCTCTGCCATGTGCTACTCTGCCTCTAAGCAGCCAAGTATGTACTGAAACCTCCACAAACTGTAAGCTAAATAAACCTTTCCTTTCTTCATTTTGGATGTTGGGTATTTTGTCTCAGCAACAAGAGTAAAGTAACCCAGACAGAATTTGGTAACAGAGAAGTGGGGTCATTGCTGGGACTATACCTGACCATGTGGTTCAAGAGCCTTTGGAAATTGCTTGTGGGAAGAGTTTGGAAAGGTTTGGAGATGTCTGGTCAGAGCTCAGAAGACCAGAAGGCTGATGGAAATCCTGCCGGTAAAGACCAGGTTCAGGAGGTTTCTGTTGGGAAAAAGGACTGCATTGGGTGTTGGACTCCAGATGATGTATGTTATGGCTTGGCAGAAAGTTTGTCTGCATTTTGCTAATGTCCAGAGACTTTGCCTAAGACTGAGATTAAGGGCGGCAGCGAACTGATTAATCTGGCAAAAGAAATTTCAAGGCAGTCGAATGTTGAAGCAGTGGCATGGCTATTGTTGGGGGCTTTTAGCCAGATTTATATTGACAATTAAGAGCAAAGCCCACCAGGATGATTTAAAATGTTTTGAGTTTGGCCAGAAAGGAACTCCAGTAAAACTGTGGATTGCAAAGATAAGGCTGAGGAGATCTCTATTGCTGAGAAGGAACAAGAAAATGGAAAAGATGGCTTGAGGTCCTTTCAGGAAGCAAGTCTCCAACCTTTGCAGTCTCAAAACTGCAAAGGTGAAAGACCTTGCCTTCAGAAGGAAGCCAAAGAGTGCCACATTCCAGAATGGCGGCGGCGGCCGCACCAGGTTCCAGAATGGAGGCAGCATAGAGAATTGGTTCCTCAGCATTGGATTCAGTGTGCCCAGCCATCCAGGCACTCGACCCCTGTGGCCAAGAGAGAGGAAAGTTTGGCTACTGCTCCAGGTGGCAGCAGACCTTGGCATCATCCACGTGGCCGTGGCTTGAGGTGCAAGGAAAACGCAAGAGTTCTGAGGTTAAAGAGGCTTCCACACAGATTTCAGAAGGCCTGGGAGGCCAGGAAGTGTGCCCCTGAGAGGGCAATTTGTGAGGCTGTGAGTGTGAAGCAGAAGGTGCCCTGGAGACCTCAGAAGTTTAGAAAAGCCAGAAACGTGGATCACCTGAGGAAAGCTGCAAGGAGGGAGCAAAGCAGGCCTAAGAGAGAAGCCATGGAGGCTGTAACCACCAGAAGTGCCATAGGGGTGGACTCATGCAAGCCCTTTAGAGCTCACCATGTACCACAAGTTGCTTCAGATGCTGGATGTGAAATTACAGGACATAATGTTATCCCTGCTGGATTTTGGACTTGCTGTGGTCTCAATGCTCTGTATCCCCCTGTTTGCACCTTTGGGAATGGTAGTGTTTATTTTTTGCCTTTAAATATTTGAAGTATTTAATTTTCATTTGTATGGGGGGCAAAATGTTATTGTTCTAATATAAGCATGTCTTTGAATCTGGAAACTGGTTTAAAGAAATGTGTCTGGTTGCCAAGTTGATAAGGGGTGGAATGCTATGGTTGATACACTGTGTCAACTTGGGGAGTCTAGAGGTTTGGCTGAGTGATTCAGCAGGAAGCCAGGGTGCTTACTTTGTATACATCCTGAGCCTGTGGAAGAGGAGGGCATGGAGACTGTGTGAGAGGTACACATCCCCTGGGTGGGGGTAGGCTGTTTATAAGGTAAGGGAAGGAAAGAGGCTGTTTGCAGCCATTCCTCCCTTTTTTCTGGTTGTTTTTGCTGTGCTCTGCTGCCATGAACAGGTTGCCCTCTGCCACGTGCTACTCTGCCTCTAAGCAGCCAAGTATGTACTGAAACCTCCACAAACTGTAGGTAAATAAACCTTTCGTTTCTTCATTTTGGGTGTTGGGTATTTTGTCTCAGCAAGAGTAAAGTAACCAAGAAAGCTGGGTTCCAACAGGAAAGAGCTAATCGTGAGAATATTTATTTATTAAGAGACCATTTTTGGGGGCTGGGGATATAGCTCAGTGGAATAAGCGCTTGCCTAGCAAGCGCAGGGTCCTGAGTTTGATCCCCAGTACCGCAAAAAAAAAAAAAAAAAAAAGAGACCATTTTCACAGATGTGGAGGGTTTAAGAAGATGATGTGGGTAGAGCAGGAACCCAAGGCAGTCAGTGGCCGGCTCTCACCACCCTAGACCTGAAGAGAAGAAGGGAAGGAGAGGCCACCATAACTGGGAAGGAGTTGTGTAGAGAGGGCCTGTTTGAAGGTAGTAAAGATAAGGGTTATAGCCAACCCAGGCAATCTCACAGAAATGGAACTAAGGGAACAAACACCTTGATGTTAGTACTGTTTCACCTATAGTCTTCAGCAAAGGATTTTTGCAAGTAGAAGCCAAGAAGGCACAGGAGTGCATTGATTGACATTCATAGTAAAAAAAGGCAGTGAGCAGAAGACAGACAGGGAAAATAACATGGCACAAATGTGTTGCCTACAGAATGTGTGATGTAGATTCATGCTCAACTAGCATGCACTGCCATATACAATAAAGCAAAGCAATACATACTGGCTGTTTAGAGCTCATTGGGAACCTTATTCAAAATAGGTCTGGTAGAAATATCAGCAGAGGAAGCCAGATTGAAGTGGCCTGAGCAAAAGGGGAGATGAGCAAGTGGGAATTGTAAGTGATGAAGACTTTCTTAAGAAAACTGAGACAAGAGAAATCTAGGGCAAACTTCGTCTAGGACAGTGATGGTGAACCTTTGAGAGCTGTCAAAGATACACAGAGCCTGCGGTAGCATGTGTGCCTTAGGTTTCCCACCACTGGTCTAGGATATCACAGGATGTAGAATGGAAATGCTCTGTATTATTTACCTGTTCCTATAGCCAAACCGTCTGGAATGTACCTCTGTAGCATCTCTCCTCTTTCCTGTGCACTTGGTCAGGTTTGGCCAGAAGTATGTCAGCAGGTGTTACTCAAGGGGAGGATCAAAATGAGCCTGTGCTTTAGGGCTTGTTTTATTGAGCGTCTATCCTTGCTGTGAAAACGCAGCTTGGTGAACATGGATCAGAGCCATATTGTGCTAACAGCTCCAACAGGAACTAGCCTACATAAGAAGCCATTATAAATCAGCCAATCCCCAGACATATGATGATTCTAGCCAAGGTCAAGATAGACACCCACTTGATTCCTAAAGCAAGAGTCCATATTTGCATTGGTTCATAATTCCAAGAGTTTATACCGATGAATACTCTTCTCTGCCATTGGCATTTTATAGTTGACTTTTAATGCACATTAATGAGGCAAGCAGTAATGATGAGCAGGTTAAACTAATATTTCTTAATACACTTGTCAACAATTAGAGACCTAGAGGGAAAAATTTATCTGTGAAGTCCTAGGAAGAAGAATGATTAAATTTCTTTGTGATTTGCAGTGTGAGAAAAATTTATTTATTACGACTAAAAATCCAGATACAATTTTTAAAAGTTAATACATTTGACTGCAATATATTTAGAAAAAAATTTACATAGCCAAACACCATAAGCAAGGCAAAAAGTGAAAAATGATAAACTTGGGGAAATATTTGCAGTAAGTAACATATTGAGAGGACCAGAATACCTAATTGCATAAAAATCTATCAAGAAACCATGTAAAAACATTGCTCAACAGGAAAGTGGGTAGAAAACATTAAATGACTCCTCTTACCCTGTGAGCTTCATGCCATGTCTGGGGCGGTGCTTAGAGTGCAAACACGAGCACTCTGTCTGGCTGAGCTGTCTGTTCCTCTCCCACTCCCCAAACACGAAATGCCCCTCTTTACTCACTTTCCGCAAATTTCTGCATAAATCGGAAGAATCACATAGTTCTTGTGCAGCATGGGTTTTTTTTTTGTTTTTTGTTTGTTTGTTTGTTTTGTTTTGTTTTATTTTATTTTAAAGACAAAAGAATGGAGACATATGAACCAGAAAAGCCATAAGCAATACAGAAAATACAAAGTTATACACAATATAGTAGGGAATTAGAACTGGATGTTGTATTACATAGTTATCTTCACATTAGTTAGCACAAAAACATTAAAGGAAATACCAAATTATAGAGAAGATAGTAGGGAATTTGCACTGGATGCTGTATAATATAAAGTTATCTTCATTTCTGCTAATACAAAAACGACTGAGGAAGTACAGAATTATAGAGAACATAGAAGGGAATTAGCTCTGGATGCTGTCCTACATAATGTTACCTTCATCTTTGTTACTCAGGTT